>CM059868.1:55145523-55331383 GCA_030490815.1 Acer saccharum | reverse complement strand
TGGGATGAATATATCAAAAAAATTATATTCAAGAACAAAATTAAAAAAGAAAATCCCAACTGGTTTTACGTCTTCCCGTGCAAGGTCCAACTCTAGAAATTGTCCATCAATCAAACATTCCATCTGCTTCTAAGAAAAAGGAATAATAGTGGGGTCAGAGAATTTAAGGGTCTTAATTACCATATTTGTATTATTGGAGAATGAATATTTGACATATCTAAATTCAACCTTCTTTTTATAAAATTATTCTGTATCAGTGAGTGAAAATACGAACTGAAATACAATACTTCTAAAAATATTAGAAATGGGATGAATATATCAAAAAAATTATATTCAAGAACAAAATTAAAAAAGAAAATCCCAACTGGTTTTACGTCGTCCCCTCCAAGGTCCAGCTTCAGAAATTGTACCAAGCCCAAATCTAAGCTCAAAATATTTGAACCCAAAAGCTGATCAAGCCCAAGCCTAGACCCAAGATGACCCAAACCCGAGCCTGTGCCCGAGATAGACTCACTTTGGATCTGATAAGTTCAACATTAAAAAAAAAAATTAAAAACAAGACAGGTGGCTAGTGCATGATGAAGGCGTGGCAATTGCTTGTGAATTGGCAGAAAACAAATAATAATAGAAAATAAAAGAAAGAAAGGCAACAGAGAGATAGAATCTGAAAATCAGAGAGAGACCAAGAGAGAAATGAAGAAGAAAAAAAAAAGAATCAGACCTATGGTGTGTGCGTGAGAGTAGGGATGACCATTTTCCCTTGGGGTCCCAAAACCCTGCTCCCCCATCCCCATTTGGGGGGGTGGAATGGGGGAGGTTTTTAACCCCAAATTAAAATGGGGTTGGGGATGGGGGAACCTAGCCCCATCCCCCATTTCTCCATTTCTCCATTTCCTCCACAATATTCTAGAAATGAGGATGGGGTTGGGGGTAGGTGCCCCCATCTCTATTTCCCCAAAATATTATAATATTATAATATATATATATATATATATATATATATATATATATATTTTTCAATATTTTTATTATTCATATTTTACTAACTATATATACCTCTTTATAACTTAAAACCTAACCCTAAATCATATTCCTTATTTCATTCCCTAAAATGTTTCTCACTTTCTCATAATATTCCTCACTCCCCTAAAATTATTTGGCTGCTGCCTGTTGGACATTATAAGGACTATTGAGTGATGTCTATTTTGAATTTTTGTGTTATTATGATGAAAGAACAACTTAGGTTTTATTTAAATTTGTATGGGATGTTATTTTGTATTTGAACTTAATAGATTGTGCATTTGTGTGTTTTTTTTAATATATAATTTTTACTGACACAGAGAAAATGGGGGAATGGGGAAACGGGGAACACGGGGAAACGGGGAAAAATGGGGAAAGATGGGGGGAATGGGGATGGGGCTGGGGGGGACCTCCCCCCAAAACTACCCCATCCCCATTTCCCCCAAATGGGGGGGGGGGGGGGGGGTAAGGTTTGGAAAATGGGGGTGGGGGTGGGGATGGGGGGACCTACATCCGCCCCCATTCCCCCATTGGCCATCCCTACGTGAGAGTGATAGAAGATTGAGATTTTGGAAGAAGATTTAGAGTGCAGCAGTGGAGATATGCACCGGATGTTCAGATAAGTGATGTTATGTTGAATTTGTATGTTTGAATACAGATAGTTTCAATAGATTATCCTAGATCCTTAATTGAGTTTATGTGATTTTAGGAGAATCCAGAAGATAAAGAAATTAGATGGAATCCGAGATTTAGTACACACTTGAGCCACTGTGAGTAGAGTCCTGTTCTAATTTATAATTAAGTTAAGTTGTTTTTTTTTTTTTTTTTTTTAAATTAATCATTAGAGTTGATTATTTAAAATATTTTAAAAACAAATGAACCGTTCATTTGTTTAAGTTAATAGATTTCCAGATTACTAGATATATTTTAGGATATTAGAAAAATAAGCTGTTATTAGAACTGATTAGATTTATAGAAGAACTTACAGAGTTTACTAAGAATAATCTGATAAACAAAAGTGGGTTTGAAAATAAATGCATTTAATTCTGCTTGAAATTTCAAACTTGAAATGTGGGTTAGAAAATGTTGCTTGGCTCTTTAATTCTGCTCATGGATGTGAGAGATGGGGCAATCGTATCCACATTCCAAGCAACACTTCTGAAAGAGAGCAATAATGGTGGAACATATAGACGTTTGAGGTCATATTTGCATTGGAAAATGAATGACATTTCAATATCATATTAGAGATAATCTTGCATAGGACCACTTTGAGACCGTCATACATAAACGCGTTCTTATGGTGCAAGTGGAAGGATATTTTTGTTTATTGGAGTCCAGCTCTTGGCTCTTGTGGCTTTGGACTATTTATGAGCTCTTTCGTATAACCCAACTCTATAATTGTATTGGACTTCGGCTTGGCAAAATCTACATCTGACCCCTCACTAATTAATGATAGGGTTTTATTAAGAACTAACCCATTTTGAAGGGTCAAGTTATAACATAACCCGTTTTTGAAAATTTTGCAGAAGTAACTAATTTGGTACAGTATTGCCTTTATCAATTTTTAAAATTACTCATCATAGGGACAACTTTGCTTACCCAAATCCCTAACATCGGTAAAAGTCTCCTGAATCCCTAACCTATCTCAAAGTCTCAAATTCAAAAATCCCTATCAAATATCTCTCAATAACCCCTAAATTGAAATCCATAACCTATAAAACCCTAACCTTACTCAAGCCATCAGTAACTCAATTTTGCTCTCCCCACAAGTTCTCAGATAAAATTATATAATTATATAAAAAAAAAAAATTTAAAAAAAAGTAAAACAGTATTAAAAAAATTTCAATGTCTCTACCTCTTCTTCATATGATCTCTCTCTATTCGATCTCTCTCTCTTCTTCATCCCCTCGCTAGCGAGAAGCGGCGATCTCTTCCGCTGAGTGGAAATCGGCTTTCTCATTTCTCTCTCACTTCTCTCTCTCTTCTTAATCTCCCGCTTCTCTGTCGATTCAAGCCAATCTAGTTGGCCACCAGCGAGGATTGGAGCGCCGATCTCCTCTGCTGAGAAGAGATTGACGTTGGTGGTGGTGGTGGTGGTTGCTGGTGAGTGTGGTTGTTGGTGGTGGTGGTTGGATTTGGGGGTTAGGGTTTGGCCATTAATGGTGTGGATGGTCTGGTTGTGTTTTAATTCCTGGAGTTTGATGGTGATGGATTGATGGTGGTTTCGGCGAGGATTCGAGATGGGTTGGTGGGGTTCGGGTTTGTTGCTGGGTTTGTTTGGATTTGGGGAAGAACATTGTTTTTCTTTTCTTTGGATCTCCACTGTTTTTTCTTTGGGTCCATGTTGGTGGTGTTGAATCTAGACTGGTGATGTGCTTTCGTTGATGATGATATTCTACGTTCTGGGTTTGAATTACTGGGATGGTGTTGGTCATAATGATGATGGTGGTGAATTCTGGGATTGAATAATTGAATTTCTAAGTTTGGAGAGGTATATCACTTTCATTTATCAGAGTACCGAATAACAAGATAATAGATGGTTCCCGAAGGCATCGAACATATCTCTTACTATACAGAATTACAGAACAAAATATGATATCAACCAGTTGACAAACCTACAACACAAGACAAAATTTGTATGTTCAGTATAGACTAATGTTCTAATTAATATGCAAAAACTTAAAATCTTTCAATTTACTTAACACCAATAACGAATAGATAAGTGATGTTTTGGCCATCCCAAAGAGATATAACTGAACAATGAAATGAATAAAATAGGCTTAGACAAAGATGTATATGAATTTATCCACTGCTGTGTAATTCAAAACACTGAGACTCTAACATGTCAACTGATAACATAAAACACTTCATATCAAACATAGAATGAAGAAAACAAGTTAAGTCGCCTCTCAACTCAGTATTTGAGCAAACTGGATTTAACTTGATAAATGTTCCACATAAATCATATGCTACAAATATTTTTTTTAAAAAGGCATGTAAAAAATGTTTAGTCGTTTTTGCCTAGTATGTTTAGTCGTTTTTGCCTGGTGTGTTTAGTCGTGTTTGCCTAGTGTGTTTAATTCCTTTTTGCCTGGTGTGTTTAGTCTTTTTGGTCTGGTGTGTTTAATCATTTTTACCTTGTGTGTTTAGTCTTTTTTTACCTGGTGTGTTTAGTCGTTTTGGCCTGGTGTGTTTAGTCATTTTTTCCTGGTGTGTTTAGTCGTTTTTCCCTAGTGTGTTTAGTCATTGTGCTGGTGTGTTTAGTTAGTCCGGTGTGTTTAGTTGATTATAACTGGTGTGTTTAGTCTGGAAAAAAAAAATTCAAATCTGGAAACCCAAATCCAAACTCAACCATAACCACAACCACAACCACAACCCATACTTTACATCCGAAAAATCAACTACAACCACAATCCAAACTCAAATCCAAACCTTTTTAAATCTGAAAATTTTTCAACAAAAAAAAAACTGAAATTTTTAAAAAATCTGAAAATTTTTATTTAAAAAATCTAAAATTTTTTGTTTAAAAATACATGATTTTTTTTTTAAAATCTGAAAATCAACCACAACCACAACCCATACTTGAAAACGAGTGAGAAGAAGGTGTGAAGAGGAAGATCCGAAAAAGATCTGAAAATTTTCAACCAAAAAAAAACTGATTTTTTAAAAAAAAAAATCTGGAAAAAATGAGTGTTGAAGGCATGAAGAAGATGAAGGTGTGTAGAAGAAGAAGAAGGCGTGAAGTGTGAAGAAGAAGAAGAAATCGTGAAGAAGAAGAAGAAGAAGAAGAAGGCGTGAAGGAGAGAGAGAAAGGCTGCAGAAATAATGAGAGAGACAAGGAGAGAGAAGAGGTTTTGAAAACTAATGAGGGGCGTTTTTGTCCAAAAGGTGGATTCTTTGACAAATACAATCAGTTTACTAATTTGGGCCAAAAACAATCAACTCCCTTAATTTTTGGTTAAAAAGGGCTATTTCCTCTTTCATTTATAATAAAGTGAGATATTATGAAATGACTATACTCGATCAAATGAGAAATGAAATAGCTTTGTCAATAACTTTTGTCTGCCTTGAGAGTGCTCGATCAATAACATGTTCGGGTTCTTCAATTAAAGTTGATTAAAATCGGTTATGTCTTGTGAATTAAATGCTTAAAATCGATTGTTCTGAGAAAGCTTATTGCTTTGACAAAATATTTTCAACTGCTTACACGGAGAGAGATCAAAGGACCAACTCATTATTCATAGTTTG
The DNA here is from genome assembly GCA_030490815.1 of Acer saccharum. Classification (NCBI taxonomy): domain Eukaryota; kingdom Viridiplantae; phylum Streptophyta; class Magnoliopsida; order Sapindales; family Sapindaceae; genus Acer; species Acer saccharum. The sequence goes on along the minus strand of CM059868.1, from coordinate 55,326,115 downwards.
GGCACTAGGCCTGAACTCATTCTTTTGACCCGCTACTGTTGAAAAAGTCTTTGTTTTGATTTTTGGTTTTTTGTAGTTTTGGTTGAGTTTTTGTAGTCTTATGTTGTGTGAGTGTGATTGTTGATTTTCAGTTGAAGGAGAGGAGGCCGCTATTTCTGCTGAAGAATGTGTTTGACAGTGCTCCGCCTACTAAGGATTTTGTTGGAGCTCTTAGCACTCGTGTGTTGTTGAGGTGAAGTATAGACATTGAAGCTAAAAAGACTTTTCTTGCTTCTCTTCTTATATATTAAGGGAAGCTTTGAAAACTTGGAGGCGATCAGGAATGCTGGAGTAAAGGTCTGCTCTTTATCTTCGTGTTATCGGTTTTCTGGACCCTGTGCTTTTATGAAATAGTTGTTAGATTAAGCTACAGTTATAATGCTATTCGTGTTTTTAGTGCCCTCTACTGTGCAAAGAATTCATCGTAGATGCATGGCAGATCTACGTACTATGCCCGAACTAAAGGCGCAGATGCAATTCTTTTGATTGCTGCTGTTTTACCAGATCTTGACATCAAATACATGATTAAGATCTGCAAGATGCTTGGCTTGGCAACACTTGTGGAGGTTTGAATTGTGCTTCTTTGGTCGTTTTCAATATTTCGATAGTTATATTTATGTGCCATTATATGAGAAGATGTGATAAACTAGATTATAGAATGTTTTATCCGTTGGTTTCTAATCTCAGATTCATAATGAGAGGGAAATGGATCTTGTTCTTGGAATTGAGGGGGTTGAGCTTATTGGTATCAACAATCGTAATCTTGGTAAGTATTTTAAACTTCTATAAATTTTGTTGTCTTATAGAATGTATGATCCTCTTACTTCAAGCTTGACAGTCTCAGTAACTATCCGGAGTCATATCACCACATTAGCTTACTTACATTTTGCATTTTTTTTCTTGCTTGTCCACAGAAACATTTGAGGTTGATATTAGTAACACAAAGAAACTCCTTGAAGGAGAGCGTGGCCAAAAGATCCGTGAGAAAGATAACATTATAAGTGGTCCTTTTACTGGTCTTATGACCATTCACTAAACTGATATCATATATGTGTGAAAGTTTTTCTTAAATGATTTTATTCCTAGGTGGTTGGTGAATCCGGGCTATTTACTCTGATGATATCACATATGTACAAAAAGCTGATGTTAAAGCTGTAAGCTTTTTGTCTACTTCTCCATTACTAATCGAAACATCTAAACTTTTGCACATAATTGGACATTGAATGCAAGAAGGTCATCTGCAAAAGTTTCATTTACTGACACACGGTTTTCTGTAATTGTAGCACGTTTAACATGAATATGTCGTGAATTTTGTAATCAATACATCTGTTGTGCAATTTGAATGAACTAGACTGTGTTACCCTTTTGCAGGTCTTGGTTGGGGAGTCGATTGTGAAACAAAGTGAACCAGGAAAGGGAATAGCTGGACCTTTTTGATAAAGACATTTCTTCATGGGCTCAACGGAAAACAACAAAGTTTATACAAAACCACCTTATTGTAAGTTATTTAGATTGAAGATGAGTTAGAGTCAGACAAATCTCTCATCCGGATTTGCTCTGTGTATCGTTTCTTTCTTATCACCGCCTTCCCCCCCTTTTCCGTTCTTCAAATTTTTTTCCAGTTTCGAAAGTGTACCAGAATAATAATGTATTTTTTGTTTGATTAGCAGAATAATAATGTATTGTATGTGACAAATTATACAATAAATTACTACAAGCTATGTATTCTCGTAAGGAGTTAGGCCAAGAATAACTCTGTTGTTTAGCTGCTAGTGCAAAAAATCTTCTCAATACGTTAGGATGTGACTTTGGTGCATACAGAGTAGTACTGACTTTGGTGCATCGCACTAGCATTAGCACTTAGCAGTTCAATTTTGGACTGATTACATTATATGTTCACTTCACAAAAATAAAATAATTAAAAAGTTACTGAGATTAATTATAATCAGTTTCCATGTCCCCTGTTTTTGAATTTAAGAGCATGTCCTTTTAGTAATTAATCCAAATCTGCTTGGTCAATTTGCAAACAAAAATAGTTGTAACATCTTCAGACAACGAAAGCTGGATGAGGCTCAATTTATTCAACAATGAAAACACATGGAACTATGGAAGAGAGAAAGGAAACAGAAAAAAAATAAAAAATAAATAAAGAAGCACATGATGATGAGACTCTTCAAAGGAAAGATAATAACATTCGGTTTCTACACAGTCCCCTTTTTCTCTCCATTCTTTTCAATGGCATCCCAAAAATCTTCACAAACCATTCATGTTTCCTTGTGCAGAAAATGTAACCAAGAACCACTTCAATTATCAGGCCGCAAGCATATCCTATCTCAACTACTTTCCAACCAAATGCAAATGGAGATTTTGATCCCTCGTCATCATCATTCCGTGGAAGCTCAGAATTTCCACATATTCTTGATGAAGGTTGTCCACACAATCCCGAGTTCCCTTCATATGACGTATTATTAAATGTATTGAATTGTGCACCTTGTGGTATAGGTCCTTCAAGATGGTTTACGAGACATTAAAGAATTCGAGGGACGTGAGATTAACAAGCTGTTGAGGAATCTCTCCCGAGAGCTTGACAACCAAACGATCAACGACTTTCATTTAAAAACTCTACCTCAAAAATATCTAATTATAAAATATCTACTGCAAAAAGATCTACTAGAAGCTCTCCCAAGCGTAGTCAGCTGCTTACTTATGTGGAGAGAGATAAAATGGCCTTAACTCATTTTCTATAATTTGGGCTGCTGATTGCTATTTTTACTAGGCCGTAACTCATTCTTTTGATCCGCTAATAAATTTTGACCTCTCATCGTCTATATTTTTACTATTGAAAAATGTCTCACTGGGCCTTAGCATTATTGTTATTTAAACGGTGGATCGGTGACACTGGATAATAAGAAAGACTAATTTATTAAATACAACCCAATAGTTGTTGTGTGATATATATTGACAGTGTCAAATATCAAAACTTCCAAGACAAGCTATACAAAAAAAAAACAGACACGACGCTCCGTTTTCTCACTTTTTTTCCACCCAAAAAAAGAAACTTTGAGATTTGACAGTTGCCGTAGTCACCATCAAGTCGTCAAAAGAAAGAAGCTTCTGGAAGCAATGTTAACCTCCGTCAACTCTCCTTCTTCGTTGATGCAAGTGGTGTCGAACGACGACGACGACGACGAGCTGGAGTTCCGGTCGTACGTTGACGACGCGTGGTACAGCGTCCAAGTAGCCTTCGACGGCCGTGCCGGGGGGAAGCTGATCGTCAGGTACTTCAACTTTCCCGACGATAACGACAGCGTCTACGAGGCCGGAAAGTTCTTCACTTTTGAGGAGCTTGACGACTTCGCAAGCAGGTTCCGTCCGGTGTCCGTACAGCTTCAGGACAGTGAGTGCCGCGACGTTGTCGTCGACGGACTCCTCGTCTGCACCTCCCACGCCTTCACCGACAACGACGTCCTCTTCTACAACGCCGTCGTCGAACAGGTCCGTTGTCCGTACACCTCCTCTCTCTCTCTCTCTCTCTGTGTTGTATTTTGTTATAAGTCTCTCTGGAGAAAATCTTGGCTGGGATGGTCCCATACACGTGGCCATGGGACCGTCCAATGAGAGTGCCCCACATATACATTGGACAGTGTGTGTTGAGTATGTGGCACACTCTCATTGGACGGTCCCATGGCCACGTGTATGGGACTGTTCCAGCCAAGATTTTCTCGTCTCTCTGTGTTGTTTAACAAAAAATTTAGATAATAGACAGTTTTGTGATGATAAATTGCATCGTTCATAGTGTGAATCGATTCACATACTGCTTGGTGAACCGAAACACTAAATTTGGAATTTCCAGTCAAGTAAAGTGAACCTTGTCCTCTCTCAAGCCTTTGTGGTCTGATTTTGGGGATTTAGGGTTTCTTTTTGTTGTTTTTTAGTACTGTTTTTTTCAAGGTTTTTTTTTTTTTTTTTTTTTTTTTCTCTGATAAAAAAAAATGTCTGTCGCAGGTGAATCATAAGAAACACTCATTTGCAGATGGAGAAGAAGAGTGTTTGTGTTCTTTTTTGCTTGTTTGGCAGCATGGTCCGAATGCAAATTCGTTGACCGAAAAGAAGATTGAGAGCATTTGCATTGTCCAGTCTATTCAAAATCTCAACCCGAATTTAGCTTCTTTTATAAAGATGGCAAAGGAGAAAATTAAAACTTATGCTCATAATTTGAGTTCAGTTTCCGATGCTGCTGGTACCAATTGTAGTGATGTTGGTGTCCAAAGTTTGAAGCAGGCAAGTCAGTTTGTATAATCTGCTCTTTTCAAGGAACGTTTAAGAGTTAAAATTGATGTTGTATGTTTGCTTCTTTGCAGGCTACAAAGTGTGTCAAGCGATCTGCGAGTCACATTTCACCCTGTGAAGGTTTGTTAAGATTCAACTTAATTATCTTCAGAGCTCTATTTTCAGTCTTTTGAGTTCCTAAATTGGCAGCTAATCTTGATTTGGATTTCGATTTTTTCAGAGGTAGGGAAGAGTAGCAATCTCTTGAAAAGAAACAGAGAAGATGCAGATTTTGGAGGGGTTGGCAATTACTATACTATATTGCTTGAGAATGTGGAGAAAGAATTATCCCCTTCAACAATCATCGAGTTCATTCATCGGCAAACTTCTATTACTGCCCAAGCTTATGTTCTTCCGAGTTTATCATCTGAGTGTTACACTCGTAGTGTTATTGTGTTAGATTTTCAGAAGGATGTTGAGGATTTATGTGGTTTTTTGAATAATCCTGATCACTTTATTGTATCCTCTAAAGGAAGGTATCATTACTCAACATAATACTTTACATTAAGTTACTTTCGAGAAAACCTTTATATGTGGAATTATGGATTCGTTGCTTGCTGCAGGCCATGGGTGGTAGCTGAAAACTTCTCTAGGCATGATATATTCAGAGCATCATCAATTGGAACTCCGATGTTTGCATCTCAGGTAAGTTATTACTACTTTCTTGATTTGAACATAGACTTATAAATTCTACTAATCTTAATCGATATTTTACGTTGTGCAGAGGAAACTATAGTATGTGAATTGCGGGAAAGGTCATGAACTGAAGGTTGTCCGGTCTGGAACGGAGGAGTACAAGACTGCTAAGGAGCTGAGGGATTTACTGGTGGAGTTTACTAGTCATCAAGAGAGACTACAAAAGAGTCTAGCTTTCGAGGAGCGAAAAATCATGAAATCATCCCCTGAATTGTAAGCTAGCCTGCTGCTGAGCAAAACTCACTAGATAGTGTCATAAAACTGCTTAATATAAAATATTCTTCCAATGTTATAAATTCTAGGTTATTTTAAAAGTTTTGCAAATTATGCATTTTTATAGAAGTTAGTAAGTAAAATTTGACCAAAATATTACGAGGCACATATTTCATTTAATAATGTACTTTTATTCTAATTTTTTCCATGGAACAGCTTAAAATGATGTATTCTTCTAATGTTAAAAATTCTAGGCAATTTTAAAAGTTTTACAAATTATGCATTTTTATAGAGGTTAATAAGGGAAATTTGACCCGAAAATTACAAGATGCTTATGTCATTGCATAATAAACTATTATTCTAATTTTTTCCAGAGAACTGATTTAAATGATTTATTCTTCCAATGTTACAAATTCTAGGATTTTAAAAGTTTGGCAAATTTATGCATGTTTTTAGAGGTTAGTGCGGGAAATTTGACTCAAAAATTACGAGGCGCTTATTTCATTGCATAATGCGCTTTTATTCTGATTTTTTTCTATGGAACTGCTTAAAATGATGTATTCTTCCAATGTTAAAAATTCTAGGTTATTATATAAGTTTTGTAAATTATGCATTTTTATAGAGGTTAGAAAGGGAAATTTGACCCGAAAATTACGAGAAGCTTATTTCATTGCATAATGCACTTTTATTCAAATTTTGTCCATTGAACTACTTAAAATGATGTATTCTTCCAATATTAAAAATTCTAGGTTATTTTAAAAGTTTTGCAAATTTATGCATGTTTTTAGAGGTTAGTGAGGGAAATTTGACCAGAAAATTACGAGGCGCTTATTTCATTGCGTAATGAGCTTTTATTCTAATTTTTTCCATGGAACTACTTAAAATGATGTATTCTACAAATGTTATAAATTCTAGGTAATTTTTAAAGTGTTGAAAGTTATGCATGTTTTTAGAGGTTAGTAAAGTAAATTTGACCCGAAAATTACGAGGTGCTCATTTCATTGCATAATGTGATTTTATTCCTTTTTTTTTTTTTTCACATTACTGTTTAAAATAATGTATTCTTGAAATGTTACAAATTCTAGGTTATTTTAAAAGTTTTGCAAATTATGCATATTTTTAGAGGTTAGTGAGGGAAATGACCCAAAAATTACGAGGCATTTATTTCATTGTATAATGCACTTTTATGATAATTTTTTCCATGGAACTACCGAACTACTTAAAATGATGTATTCTACCAATGTTAAAAATTCTAGATAATTTTTAAAGTTTTGCAATTTGACCCGAAAATTACGAGGCGCTTATTTCATTGCATAATGCACTTTTATTCTAACTTTTTCCATGGAACTACTTAAAATGATGTATTCTTCCAATGTTAAAAATTCTAGGCAATTTTAAAAGTTTTGCAAATTATGCATTTTTATAGAGGTTAGTAATGGAAATTTTACCCGAAAATTACGAGGCACTTATTTCATTGCATGATGCGATTTTATTCTAATTTTTTCCATGGAACTACTTAAAATGATGTATTCTTCCAATGTTAAAAATTCTAGGTTATTTTAAAAGTTTTGCAAATGTATGCATGTTTTTATAGGTTATTGAGGGAAATTTGACCCGAAAATTACGAGGCGCTTATTTCATTGTGTAATGCACTTTTATGATAATTTTTTCCATGGAACAGTTTATAATGATGTATTCTTCCAATGTTAATAATTTTAGGTAATTTTAAAAGTTTGCAAACTATGAATTTTTTTATAGAGGTTAGTAAGGAAAATTTGACCAGAAAATTATGAGGCGCTTATTTCATTGCGTAATGAGCTTTTATTCTAATTTTTCTATGGACTACTTAAAATGATGTATTCTACAAATGTTATAAATTCTAGGTAATTTTTAAAGTTTTGAAAGTTATGCATGTTTTTAGAGGTTAGTAAGGTAAATTTGCCCTGAAAATTACGAGGTGCTCATTTCATTGCATAATGTGATTTTATTCTATTTTTTTCCACATAACTGTTTAAAATAATGTATTCTTGAAATGTCACAAATTCTAGGTTATTTTCTTGAAATGTCACAAATTCTAGGTTATTTAGAAGTTTTGCAAATTATGCATATTTTTAGAGGTTAGTGAGGGAAATGACCCAAAAATTACAAGGCGCTTATTTCATTGTATAATGCACTTTTATGATAATTTTTTTCCATGGAACTGCTTAAAATGATGTATTCTTCCAATGTTAAAAATTATACGTAATTTTAAAAGTTTTACAAATTATGCATTTTTATAGAGGTTAGTAAGGGAAATTTGACCCGAAAATTACGAGGCGCTTATTTCATTGCATAATGCGCTTTTATTCTGATTTTTTTCTATGGAACTGCTTAAAATGATGTATTCTTCCAATGTTAAAAATTCTAGGTTATTATATAAGTTTTGTAAATTATGCATTTTTATAGAGGTTAGAAAGGGAAATTTGACCCGAAAATTACGAGAAGCTTATTTCATTGCATAATGCACTTTTATTCAAATTTTGTCCATGGAACTACTTAAAATGATGTATTCTTCCAATATTAAAAATTCTAGGTCATTTTAAAAGTTTTGCAAATTTATGCATGTTTTTAGAGGTTAATGAGGGAAATTTGACCCAAAAATTATGAGGCGCTAATTTCATTGCGTAATGAGCTTTTATTCTAATTTTTCCATGGAACTGCTTAAAATGATGTATTCTAAAAATGTTATAAATTCTAGGTAATTTTTAAAGTTTTGAAAGTTATGCATGTTTTTAGAGGTTAGGAAGGTAAATTTGACCCTGAAAATTACGAGGTGCTCATTTCATTGCATAATGTGATTTTATTCTATTTTTTCCATAGAACTGTTTAAAATAATGTATTCTTGAAATGTTACAAATTCTAGGTTATTTTAAAAGTTTTGTAAATTATGCATATTTTTAGAGTTTAGTGAGGGAAATGACCCGAAAATTACAAGGCGCTTATTTCATTGCATAATGCACTTTTATTCTAATTTTTTCCATTGAACTGCTTAAAATGATGTATTCTTCCAATGTTAAAAATTATACATAATTTTAAAAGTTTAGCAAATTATGCATTTTTATAGAGGTTAGTAAGGGAAATTTGACCCGAAAATTACGAGACGCTTATTTCATTGCATAATGCACTTTTATTCTAATTTTTTCCATGGAACTACTTAAAATGATGTATTCTTCCAATGTTAAAAATTCTAAGTTATTTTAAAAGTTTTGTAAATTTATGCATGTTTTCAGAGGTTTGTGAGGGAAATTTGATCCGAAAATTACGAGACGCTTATTTAATTGCATAATAAACTTTTATTTTAATTTTTTCCATGGAACTAATTAAAATGATATATTCTTCCAATGTTAAAAATTCTAGGTCATTTTAAAAGTTTTCCAAATTTATGCACGTTTTTAGAGGTTAGTGAGGGAAATTTGACCCGAAAATTACGAGGCGCTTATTTCATTGCGTATTGCGCTTTTATTCTAATTTTTTCCATGGAACTGCTTAAAATGATGTATACCAATGTTATAAATTCTAGATAATTTTTAAAGTTTTGCAAATTTATCATTTTTGAGGAAAATTTGACCAAAGTATTACGAGGCGCATATTTCATTGTATAATGCACTTTTATTCTAATTTTTTTTCCATGGAATAGCTTAAAATGATGTATTCTTCCAATGTTAAAAATTCTAGGCAATTGTAAAAGTTTTGCAAATTATGCATTTTTATAGAGGTTAGTAAGGGGAAATTTGACCCGAAAATTACGAGACGCTTATGTCATTGCATAATAAACTATTATTCTAATTTTTTCCAAAGAACTGATTAAAATGATGTATTCTTTCAATGTTAAAAATTCTAGGATATTTTAAAAGTTTTGCAAAGTTATGCATGTTTTTAGATTGTAAGCGAAATTAGACCCGAAAATTACGAGGCACTTAATTCATTGCGTAATGCGCTTTTATTCAAAAAATTTCCACGAAACTGCTTAAAATGATGTATTCTACCAATGTTAAAAATTCTAGGTAATTTTTAAAGTTTTGCAAATTATGCATTTTTATAGAGGTTAGTAAGGGACATTTGACCTGACAATTACAAGACGCTCATTTATTTGCATAATGCACGTTTATTCTAATTTTTTTCAATGGAACTGCTTAAAATGATGTATTCTTCCAATGTTAAAAATTCTAGGTTATTTTAAAAGTTCTGCAAATTATGCATTTTTATAGAGGTTAGTAAGGGAAATTTGACCCGAAAATTACGAGATGCTTATTTCATTGCATAATGCACTTTTATTCTAATTTTTTTTCCATGGAACTACTTAAAATGAAGTTTTCTTAAAATGTTAAAAATTCTAGGTTATTTTAAAAGTTTTACAAAGTTATGCATTTTTATAGTGGTTAGTAAGGGAAATTTAAATTGAAAGTTACGAGGAGCTTATTTCATTGCATAATGTGATTTTATTCTAATTTTTTTCCACGGAACTGCATAAAATGATGTAATATTGTAATGTTAAAAATTCTAGGATATTTTAAAAGTTTTACAAAGTTATGCATGTTTTTAGAGGTTATTGAGGGAAACTTGACCTGAAAATTACGAGGCGCTTATTTCACTGCGTAATGCGCTTTTATTCAAAACAATTCCACGGAACTACTTAAAATGATGTATTTTACCAATGTTAAAAACTCTAGGTAATTCTTAAAGTTTTGCAATTTATATATTTTTATAGTGGTTAGTAAGGGAAATTTGACCCTAAAATTATGAGGCGCTTATTTCATTGCGTAATGCGTTTTTATTCTAATTTTTTCAATGGAACTGCTTAAAATAATGTATTCATCCAATGTTAAAAATTCTAGGTTATTTTAAAAGTTTTACAAATTATGCATTTTTATAGAGGTTAGTTAGGGAAATTTGACCCGAAAATTACGAGGCGCATATTTCATTAAATAATGCACTTTTATCCTATTTTTTTTAAACGGGACTACTTGAAATGGTGTATTCTTCTTATATTAAAAATTCTAGGAAATTTTAAAAGTTTTTCAAATTATGCATTTTTATAGAGGTTAGTAAGGGAAATTTGACTCGAAAATAATGAGGCGCAAATTTCAATAAATAATGCACTTTTATCCTCTCTCTTTTTTTTTCAATGGGACTACTTAAAATGGTGTATTCTGCCTATGTTAAAAATTCTAGGTAATTTTAAAATTTTTGCAAATTATGCATTTTTATAGAGGTTAGTAAGGGAAATTTGACCCGAAAATTACGAGACGTTCATTTCATTGCATAATGCGTTTTTATTCTAATTTTTTCCATGGAACTGCTTAGAATGATGTATTCTTCCAAAGTTCAAAATTCTAGGTTATTTTAAAAGTTTTACAAATTATGCATTTTAGAAATTTGACCCGGAATCTATGGGGCACTTATTTTATTGCATAATGCGTTTTTATTCTAATTTTTTCCATGGAACTGCTTAGAATGATGTATTCTTCCAAAGTTCAAAATTCTAGGTTATTTTAAAAGTTTTACAAATTATGCATTTTAGAAATTTGACCCGGAATCTATGGGGCACTTATTTTATTGCATAATGCGTTTTTATTCTAAAAATTTCCCTAGAACTACTTAAAATGATGTATTCTTCCAATGTTAAAAGTTCTAGGTAATTTTAAAATTTTTGCAAATTATGCATTTTTATAAAGGTTAGTAACGAAAATTTGACCCAAAAATTACGATGCACTTATTTCGTTAGTTAATGATGTATTCCATGGAACTGCTTAAAATGATGTATTTCATTTTCAGGTTAATGATGTATTGTGAGGAGCATATTTCATTTGTTAATGATGTATTTCATTAAAAATCCATGGAACTGCTTAAAATGATGTATTCTTCCAATATTAAAAATTCTATGTAATTTTAAAAGTTTTGCGGATTTTGCATTTTTATACAGGTTAGAAACGGAAATTTGACCTGAAATTTATGAGGCGCTTATTTCATTGTATAATGCGCTTTTATCCTAATTTTTTCCATGGAACTACTTAAAATGGTATATTCTTCTTATGTTAAATATTTTAGATAATTTTTAAAGTTTTGCAAATTATGAATTTTTATAGAGGTTAGTAAGGAAAATTTGACCCGAAAATTAGACCCGAAAATTACGAGACGTTTATTTCATTGCATAATGCGCTTTTATTCTAATTTTTTCCATGGAACTGTTTAAAATGATGTATTCTTCCAATGTTAAAAATTCTAGGTAATTTTAAAAGTTTTGCAAATTACACATTTTTATATAGGTTAGAAAAGGAAAGTTGACCTGAAAATGACGAGACGCTTATTTCATTGCATAATGCGCTTTTATTCTAATTTTTTCCATGGAACTTCTTAAAATAATGTATTCTTCTGATGTTAAAAATTCTGGGTAATTTTAAAAGTCTTGCAAATTATACATTTTTATATATGTTAGTAAGGGAAATTTGACCCGAAAATTACGAGGCACTTATTTCATTGCATAATGCGCTTTTATTCTAATTTTTTCGATGGAACTGCTTAAAATGATGTTTTCTTCCAATGTTAAAAATTCTAGGTTATTTTAAAGTTTTGCAAATTATGCACTTTTATAGAGGTTAACATAAGGCAAATTTGACCCTAAAATTACGAGGCGTTTATTTCATTGCATAATAGGCTTATATTCTAAATTTTTCCGTGAAACTACTTCAAATGATGTATTCTTCCAATTTTAAAAATTCTTGGTAATTTTAAAACTTTTGCAAATTTTGCATTTTTATAGAGGTTAGTAAGGGAAATATAACCTGAAAATTACGAGGTGCATATTTCAATAAATATTGCGCTTTTATCCTATTTTTTTCAATGGGACTACTTAAAATGGTGTATTATTCCTATGTTAAAAATTCTAGGTAATTTTAAAAGGTTTGCAAATTATACATTTTTATAGAGGTTTGTAAGGGAAGGCGCTTATTTCATTACATAATGCATTTTTATTCTAATTTTTTCCACGGAAATGCTTAAAATGATGTATTCATCTAATTTTAAAAATTCTAGGTTATTTTAAAAGTTTTGCAAATTACGCATTTTTATATAGGTTAGTAAAGGACAGTTGACCCGAAAATAACGTGGTGCTTAATCCAATAAATAAAGCGCTTTTATCCTATTTTTTTAATGGGACTACTTAAAATTGTGTATTCTTCTTATATTAAAAATTCTATGTAATTTTAAAAGTTTTACAAATTATGCATTTTTATAGAGGTTAGTAAGGGAAATTTGTCCTGAAACTTACGAGATGCTTATTTCATGACACAATGCTCTTTTACCCTAATTTTTTCCTTCGAACTACTTAAAATGGTGTATTCATCCTATGTTAAAAATTATAGGTAATTTTAAGAGTTTTGCAAATTATGCATTTTTATAGAAGTAACGTAAGGCAAATTTGACCCTAAAATTACGAGGCGATTATTTCATTGCATAATAGGCTTTTATTCTATTTTTTTCCATGGAACTACTTAAAATGATGTATTCTTCCAATTTTCCAAATTCTAGGTCAATTTAAAAGTTTTACAAACATGCATTTTTATAGAGGTTAGTAAGGGAAATTTGACCGGAAAATTACGAGGTGCATATTTCAATAAATAGTGCGCTTTTATCCAATTTTTTTTTTTTTTTTTTTTATGGGACTACTTAAAATGGTGTATTCATCCTGTGTTAAAAATTCTAGGTAATTTTAAAAGATTTTCAAATTATGCATTTTTATATAGAGTAAGGGAAATTTGACCCGAAAATTACGAGGCGCTTATTTTATTGCATAATGCGCTTTTATTATATTTTTTTCCACATAATTGCTTAAAATGATGTATTCTTCCAATGTTAAAAATTCTAAACAATTTTAAAAGTCTTGCAAATTATGCATTTTTATATATGTTAAGTAAGGGAAATTTGACCCGAAAATTATGAGGCGCATATTTCGCTGCACAATGCGCTTTTATTCTAATTTTTTCCAAGGAATTTCTTAAAATGATGTATCCGTCCAATGTTAAAAATTCTAGGTAATTTTAAAAGTCTTGTAAATTATGCATATTTTACCCCGAAAATTACGAGGCGCTTATTTTATTGCATAATGCGCTTTTATTCTAATTTTTTCAATGGAACTACTTAAAATGATGTATTCTTCCAATGTTAAAATTTCTAGGTAATTTTAAAAGTTTTGTAAATTATGCAATTTTATAGAGGTTAAAGTAAGGCAAATTTGACCCTAAAATTACGAAGCGCTTATTTCATTGCATAATAGGCTTTTATTCTAATTTTTTCCATGGAATAGCTTAAAATGTTGTATTCTAACAATTTTAAAAATTCTAGGTAATTTTAAAAGTTTTTCAAATTTTACATTTTTATAGCGGTTAATAAGAGAAATTTGACCTGAAAATTATGAGGCGCATATTTCATTGCATAATGCGTTTTTATTCTAATTTTTTCCATGGAACTTCTTAAAATGATGTATTGTTCCAATGTTAAAAATTCTAGGTAATTTAAAAAGTTTTGCAAATTATACATTTTTGTAGAGGTTAATAAGGGAAATTTGACCAAAATATTACGAGGAGCATATTTCATTAGATAATGCGCTTTTATCCTAATTTTTTCCATGGAACTACTTAAAATAATTTATTCTTCCTATGTTAAAAATTCTAGATAATTTTTAAAGTTTTGCAAATTATGCATTTTTATAGAGGTTAATAAGGGAAATTTGACCCGAAAATTACGAGGGGCTTATTTCATTGCATAAAACGCTTTTATTCTAATTTTTCCATGGAACTATTTACAATGATGCATTCTTCCAATTTTAAAAATTCAAGGTAATTTTAAAAGTTTTACAAATTACACATTTTTATATAGGTTAACATAAGGGAAAGTTGACCCGTAAATAACGAGGCGCTTATTTCAATGCATAATAGGCTTTTATTCTAATTTTTTGCCATGGAACAGCTTAAAATGATGTATTCTTCGAATGTTAAAAATTCTAGGTAAATTTATAAGTCTTGCAAATTATGCATTTTTATTGAGGTTAGCAAGGGAAATTTGACCCGAAATTTACGAGACGCATATTTCAATGCATAATGCGTTTTTATTCTAATTTTTTCATGGAACTTCTTAAAAAGATTTATTCTTCCATTGTTAAAAATTCTAGGTAATTTTAAAAGTTTTGTAAATTATACATTTTTATAGAGGTTAGTAAGGAAAATTTTACCGAAATATTACGAGAAGCAAATTTCATTAGATAATGCATTTTTATCCTAATTTTTTCCATGGAACTACTTAAAATGGTGTATTCTTCATGTGTTAAAAATTCTAGATAATTTAAAAAGTTTTACAAATTATGCGTTTTTATAGAGGTTAGTAAGGGAAATTTGACCCGAAAATTACGAGGTGTATATTTCAATAAATAATGCACTTTTATTATAATTTTTTAATGGAACTATTTAAAATGATGTATTCTTGCAATGTTAAAAATTCTAGGTAATTTTAAAAGTCTTGCAAATTATGAATTTTTATATATGTTAGTAAGGGAAATTTGACCCAAAAATTACGAGGCGCTTATTTCATTTTATCGTGAGCTTTTATTCTAATTTTTTCGATGGAATCGCTTAAAATGATGTATTCTTCCAATGTTAAAAATTCTAGGTAATTTTAAAAGTCTTGCAAATTATGCATTTTTATATATATTAATAAGGGAAATTTGACCCTAAAATTACGAGACACTTATTTCATTACATGATACGCTTTTATTATAATTTTTTCTATTGAACGGCTTAAAATGATGTATTCCTTCAATGTTAAAAATTCTAGGCTATTTTAAAAGTTTTGCAAATTATACATTTTTATAAAGGTTAGTAGTAAGGGAAATTTGACTCGAAAATTATGAGGAGTTTATTTCATGACACAATGCTCTTTTACTCATTTACCCTAATTTTATCCTTGGAACTACTTAAAATGGTGTATCCATCCTATGTTAAAAATTCCAGATAATTTTAAGAGTTTGGCAAATTATGCATTTTTATATAGGTTGGTAAATAAAATTTCACCGAAAATAATAAGGCACATATTTCATTAAATATTGCGCTTTAATCCTATTTTTTTCAATGGAACTACTTAAAATGGTGTATTCTTCCTATGTTAAAAATTCTAGGTAATTTTAAAAGTTTTACAAATTATGCATTTTTATATAGATTAGTAAGGTATATTTGACAAGAAAATTACGAAAACCTTATTTCTTTGCATAATGCACTATTATTCTAATTTTTTAATGGAACTACTTAAAATGATGTATTATTCCAATTTTAAAAATTCTAGTCAATTTTAAAAGTCTTGCAAAATATGCATTTTTATATAGGTTAGTAAGGGAAATTTGACCTGAAAATTACGAAACGCTTATTTCATTACATAATGCGCTTTTATTCTAATTTTTTCGTTGGAGCTGCTTAAAATGATGTATTCTTCCAATGTTAAAAATTCTAGGTAATTTTAAAAGTTTTACAAATTATGCTTTTTTATATAGTTTAGTAATGGAAATTTAACCCAAAAATTACGAGGCGATTATTTCATTGCATAATACGCTTTTATTCTAATTTTTTTCCACGGAACTACTTAAAATGATATATTCTTCCAATGTTAATAATTCTTAATTATTTTAAAAGTTTTGCAAATTATGCATTTTTATAAAGGTTAGTAAGGGAAATTTGACCCGAAAATTACTAGGCGTTTATTTCATTGCATAATGTGCTTTTATTCTAATTTTTTCCACGGAACTGCTTAAAATGATGTATTCTTCCAATATTAAAAATTCTAGGTAATTTCAAAAGTTTTACAAATTATGCATTTTGTAGAGGCTAGTAAGGGAAATTTAACCCGAAAATTACGATATGCTTATTTCATGACACAATGCTCTTTTACCCTAATTTTTTTCGATGGAACAACTTAAAATGATGTATTCTTCCTATGTTCAAAATCTAGGTAATTTCAAGAGTTTTGCAAAGTATGCATTTTTATATAGTAGTCAGGAAAATTTGACCGAAATATTAAGAGGTGCATATTTCATTACATAATGCGCTTTTATCCTATTTTTTTCAATGGAACTACTTAAAATGGTGTATTCATCCTATGTTAAAAATTATATGTAATTTTAAAAGTTTTACAAATTATGCATTTCTATAGAGGTTAGTATGGGAAATTTGACCGAAATATTACGAGTAGCATATTTCATTAGATAATGCGCTTTTATCCTAATTTTTTCCATGGAACTACTTAAAATAATTTATTCTTCCTATGTTAAAAACTCTAGATAATTTTTAAAGTTTTGCAAATTATACATTTTTATAGAGGTTAGTAAGGGAAATTTGATCCAAAATTTACAAGGGGCTTATTTCATTACATAATGTGCTTTTATTCTAATTTTTTTCTATGGAACTATTTAAAATGATGCATTCTTCCAATGTTAAAAATTCTAGGTAATTTTAGAAGTTTTACAAATTACACATTTTTATATAGGTTTGTTAATAACGGAAGGTTGACTCGTAAATAACGAGGCGCTTATTTCAATGCATAAGAGGCTTTTATTCTAATTTTTTCCATAGAACAGTTTAAAATGATGTATTCTTCAAATATTAAAAATTCTAAGTAAATTTAAAAGTCTTGCAAATTATGCATTTTTATAGATGTTAGTAAGGGAAATTTAACCCAAAAATTACAAGACACTTATTTCATTGCATAATGCGCTTTTACACTAATTTTTTTGTTGGAACTGCTTAAAATGATGTATTCTTCCAATGTTTAAAATTCGTGGTAATTTTAAAATTTTCACAAATTATGCATTTTAATAGAGTTAATAAGTGAAATTTAAGCAAAAACTAAATAATCGTGTATTTAATTTTAAAATGCAATTTCAACCAATTTCCTTTTCATAAAACAACTTAAAATACATTTTAATACCTATGTATAAATTTTGAGACAATTAAAATATCTTGCGAAATATGATTTTTCATAGTGGTTAGTAAAGGAAATTTGCACGAAAACTAAAAAAATCATTTATTTTATTATAAAATGCGATTTCAACCAATTTCTTTGTCATCAAACTTCTTAAAATACGTTTTTATACCTATGTTTAAATTTTGAGGCAATTACAACTTTCTTGCCAAATATGATTTTTTATAGTGGTTAGTAAGAGAAATTTGAATAAAAACTAAACAATCGTGCATTTCATTGTAAAATGCAATTTGAACCAATTTCATTTTCATAGAACTTCCTTAAATACTTCTTTAAATACTTTTTTTTTTTTAACCTATGTGTAAATTTTTAGGCATTTAAATATTTTTATAATGGTTAGTAAGGGAAATTTGAACAAAAACTAAAAAAATCTTGTATTTCATTGTAAAATGCGATTTCCAATTTCTTCTTCGTAGAACATCTTAAATTTTGAGGCAATTACAATTTTCTTAACAAATATGACTTTTTATTGTGGTTAGTAAAGGGAAATTTAAACAAAAAACTAAGAAAATAGTGTATTTTATTGTAAAATGCAATTTCAACCAATTTCTTTTTCATAGAACTTCATTAAATATTTTTTTATAAACCTATGTGTAAATTTTTAGGCATTTAAATTTTTATTTTGTAGAATTTAAATTTTTATAATTGTTAAACCATCTACAATGCATGTGCCAATGCCAATACCACATTTAACACAAAATTTAGTGAAATGTTATATATTGGCACATCATTTTAGCATTGTACTCCAATGCAAAATTATATTTGATATGCTATTTTTTATTTTTTTTAATTTAAAATTATAAAAGTAAACAAATACAACCAATGCAATCAATGAATACATTGAATATTTTGATAGAATTGTTTCAATTTCAATTTTCCCTACCAAATTTGTTAAATTTTTATTATTTAAAATTAAAAAATTAACAAATACGGCTGCATTTATTGCTGTGCCAAATTTGGCATATGCTATACATTATACCAAATTTAGCACAGTTTATAGCATATACCAAATTTAACACGGCTTTTAGCATTGCATTGGAGCATGATTTTTTTTCCTTTGTACTAAATTATAGCATTGGTACAATAATTTAGCATTGCATTGGAGATGCTCTTAGTAAGGGAAATTTAAACGAAAACTAAAAAAATCATGTATTTCATTATAAAATGCGATTTCATCCAAAACTTTATACATGGGTACAAATAAGTATTCTAAGAAGTTCTATTAAAAAAATTGAAATAAATTGCAATTTGCAATGAAATATATGAATTTTACATTTTCGATCAAATTTCCCATACTAACCAATAGAAAAATTCGTATTAATCCAAAAAAATTAATCGCCCCAAATTTATACATTGGTATAATAAAGTATTTTTAAAAAGTTCTACAAAAAAAAAAAAAAAAAAAAAAAAAAGGATTAAATCTCATTTTACCTTAGAATATACACATCTTAAATTTTCGTTCAAATTTCCCCTACTGACCACTAAAAAAACATATTTTGCAGAAAAAAAAAAATTCCCTAAATTTTATATATAAGTACAGTAACGTATTTTAAGTTCATTGAAAAAAAAATTGAATTAAATCACACTTTATAAAGCTTAAGTTTTCACTCAAATGTCACTATAAAAAAAATCATATTTTTTGAAAAAATTTAATTGCCCTAAATTTTTTACATAGGTGTAAATAAGTATTTTAAGAAGTTCCATGAAAAAAAAAAAAAAAAAAAAAAAAAAAAAAAAAAAAGCATTTTACAATGAAATATACAAATATTACGTTTTCGCTCAAATTTCCCTTATTATAAAAATTCATATTAATCGGAAAAAAATTAATTGCCCCATGCAAACCTTATTGCTAAGCCTAATAACATGCAATTAGCCCATGCATATTATTTAAATATATATATTTGAGAATTGTACATGTGAGTGGAATGCTCTCTACTCTTTTTCCCACATCCTGAGAAGCATCTATCATGATTCGAAAAGCTTCAAACACCCTTTCATCTTCCACGTTAATCTCCATTTACAAAGAAATTATGTGTGAGAATTTAAGAACTTATAAAAAATCTAGAGCTTAATCACATGCTTTTATATCTGACTTGAAGTTTTTTAAAATCAAGTATAAAGTGAATCCGCGATTAAACATAACACATTACCTTTTTTCCTAGTCTCACAAATTGTATAATTTAAAGACTTTTTAGAGGCAGGTGTTTACTATATAAAGTAAAAAGTATATCGGCACCTACAAAATTTACTTCTATTCTAATCCTATGCTCTTGAATAAAAAAACTAAACCATTTAAAGGCACCATTTCATCCAGCACACCTTTCAAAAATCCTCAAACCAAAATGTATCTTGCTTAAGTGTACCATTTAAATAACAGTCAAAAGTACTTGTTAAGTTTATTAACAAGTTGACAAATTGTTTTATAGTGATAGGAATATTTAAAGTGTAACATCACAACAAACACCACCCCAAAGTTTTCAGCTTTAAATAATATTATTTGATGGTTAGTCCTCAGGACCCTATGTATCTATGTATTATGCACACTTGCAGACACATATATCTAGTAGAAGCAAAGATATATAATAAAATCAAATAAAGGCAACAAGGTGCTTCTTTCTTTACATCCATTTCATTTCTATACCTACAACAAGAACAAATACCCAGAGAATATTACCAATAAACTTACAAAATTTACATTACAATGGTTCAGCAATATTTTGGCATAGAATCCCATGGAACAACATTATATATTAAAAATTCAGATATAACTCGACTGCTGATGAAAAAAAATTACAACAATATAAACAAATAACAAAACGACGTTATATATTAAAAATTAAGATATAACTCGATTATTGATGAAAAAAAATTACAATAGTAAACAAATAACGACCAATGGATTCAGACGGTTATATTAATGACCAATGGAAAAGAAAAGCTAGTTTCTAAATTTTGTATGAAACAAGTTATAAAACATTAATCCACTATCATTCAATATCCATATCTTGTCTTAAGTTTGACATCCTCCCTACCAAAATCAGAGCAATAAATCAAATTTCCACATAAATATGTCTTTTTGTGTATGTGTTTTATTGAATGATGACACTTAAACCCATCATAAATTTTTTTCAACTTGAATTCCTTAACAACTTTTGTCGACTTTAAAATCTAGGCATTTCTTTTTAATTACATTAATATAATTTGGTGAACATATAAACAAGAGAGAGAGAGAGAGAGAATGTTAGCTAATTACCTCCAAAGAAACATTTTGATTCCAATGATAATATCAACTTGTTCCCCAAACTACATCGAAGACTATAGACATAGATTATCTCCATACCAATTTCCTTCATAAAAAAAAATGACTAGAGTTATAGCAAACAATGAAAGCATAACAACAAAGTTATAGATCATCAAATATATTCACAAGAATAAACATGGGACAAATAAAAATTTAATCATGAATCAACTCAGTAGACTTGATTCAGGCTTTACTCCATCATTTGTTAACACTGTGTTTGGTTTGATGGAATTGGAGAGAAAGGAAAGGAAAGGATTTGGATGGATTTCTAATATCTTATTCAGATTGTTAAATGGGAGGGAAAGGAAAAGAAAAGGAGGGAAAAGAATGGAAAGGGATTTAATAATTTCTTCTTATTTCACCTAATTGGGTTTCCAACCAAATTTGAAAGGAAATGGAAGGGAAGGAAAGGGGATTTTCAATATCCCAAAAGTAACCTTATATAACAATACAGATCTGTCATTCATATCATTGAAAGAAGGGTATTTTCGTAAATAGAATAAGATTTATTCATTTATTTTATTTTATTTTATTTTTGTCTCATTTACTTTCATAACTATCCAAACAACAATCATTGAAACCACTATCCTTCCTTTCCTTTCCTTTCCTTTCCTCATTAACTTATCATTTCCTTTCTTTTCCATTAAACCAAACATAGTGTAAGGTATTCGTGGAAGGAAAAGCGGTGGAAGTGACCAATAAAGAGATTGCAAACGGAAATTTTATACTAAGGTAGCAAAATTGAAGAAATGCATACAGGGGTACGTTTCACTACTAGAGTGGCAGAGTGTTCTACAAAGAATGCTCAAAGGGATGAAGCTAGCATCAAAAAGAAAAGGCAGAAGAGAAACGATTAGGAATAATGCATGCTTCAGACATGCTCACAAGTCTACATTAACAAATGGGAATTCCAACATGTAAAAAAATCACAAGATAAATCATACGATAAAGATCTAATGCCACAACACATTTCATACTTTAAAACCTAAATAAGGACTTGTCAATTATTTGAGAGAAGCATAATGAAGTATGTATATGCAAGATTGCCAACGAAATAATGCTTTGGACTGCTGTTGACATACATATAAGTTTCAAGGTGAATCAATTGAAAATCTTAATAAACTACTCAAGCACGAAAGATTTAAGAAAATTGCCTTCTAATGTTGAACTGGTCAATGTATGACTAAACATCCGACTGCAAGATGAAAATCTTATACTTGTAAAGTTGAATCAGAATGAAGCACAAACAAAAGCTTTTTGCCTTGAACCACTGATATGACCAAATCCACCAAATTCTTCAATGCCCTACCATCCTACCCCTGTATGACATGAAAAAATATTCACAAGCAAACATAAGAAAAAACATAATAGTAAAAGTCACAGTGAAATTAAACCCCAAAAGCGACGAATTTCAGATTCATCCCGCAACTAGTGCACAAATCCCGAAGATAAAAACTGCACAAGCTGAAATTGAAATGGAAATGATATGCAATTGGAAGAAAATAGATATTAGTAGGGTGAAGAATGCCGCTGAGGAAACTGGAAAAGGCATCTAGTGGTGGCAGCTACGGTTGTCATAGGTCCATAATCTTGCAAATTGAACTCCAAAAAGTGTTGAGAGGGAAACACGGAAGAGGACTGGTAATAGGAAAAGTGCGAAGTCGAGAGATAGTAAATACATAAAGTGAATAAGAATGAGTAGAAGTAGGGGTGGGAGTTTTCGGGTTGGGTTAGGTTGAAAATTTTCCAATCCAATCCAACCAAATGTAAATCACAACCCAACCCAAATATTGCTATTTGGTCGGGTTAGGTTGATCGGTTGGACATTAAGCCCAATAAAAAAAAATTTATATATTATTTAAAATGTTTGAATTCAAATTAAAAATAATTTTTCACCCTAATATATAATACAAATTGTTTAAATGTTTGTTGCATAATTAAAACAATAAATTTGTCAAAAAAAAAAAACAATTTTTCAAACGTTGAAAGTATGCATTTAAGCCTCTCATCAATTTTACAATTATAATCACTTTGTCAAATACCTTATGGTTGAACAATCTATTATTTATTTCAATCAACATGATAATTAGAGTTTATATACAATTATTATACTTTTTTCTACCAAATTCTTAATCAAATCCTAAATTAACTTATTAAATCGTAAAGTATAATCAATGACATTGCAATTAATACATGCTATAAGACAATATAATTGCATACTTTCAATAAATGTCTTTACATACTATATATTTATGGTATAAAAAATATTAAAAATTATGAATATATATTCGTCATTTATAATATTGTAAATACGTGAGTATATTTTTTTGATATTTTTTAAAAAATGAGGTTTCATAATAAAACAAATAAACACAGTTATTTAATTTATTTTATATTATTTTAATTGGGTTGGATTACATTTTATTAACCCAACCCAACCTAGCCAGGTTGGTTTAGGTCGGGTCGGGTTAGCAGATTGGTGCCCACCCCTATGCAGAAGCTTTTGAGAAAGAAAAGCAAAAGGAATAATTGGCCAATTGTCAAATTGAACTCTCTCTTCCACATTAACTTCTTTACTTTACCTTTTTTACATATTGTCAGTAAATACCAAACAAAATTTACAATCCAATTAAGTTAATTAAAAACTATACAAGATAGTTAAGATGAAATCATTAGATTAATATGCCTATGATAAATCATGTAAAAAATGATAACTTGTCATGATTCATGAATATGTACTTATGCATGTTATGGCATATTTCAACTAAAAGAACCAAAAAAAAAAAAAACCGAAAAAGCAGGGTAAAAGTCAACTTTTAATGAAAATTGTGATATCATGTACTTGTTTCTTTTATTAGAGATTGTGTCAAAGATTCCTTATTCAATTAAATAATGTTGCATGTCTCAATATATCAAAAAAAAATTGTTGCATGCTTAAAATATTGCATTCATCGAGACATGAGACCATAGATGATATTAATTTATCAAGTATAAAAAATAAATGGCTGGTTTTCTCTTTGCAATGTAACTATATTAGTCACCTAGAAAGAATAAATGATTTTTCATCAAAAACAGTAAAATGAATACTGTACTACAACTAGATACCTTAACTGAAATCATCAGATTGATAACAACAAAACACAAACTGTAAATAACCTTTACAACCAGCACACTCAATGTCAAAACACAATATGCAAAATGGAGACATTTTCGAGAATTCACCTTTGGGGCAATGGCTAACCAATTCTGAATACCTAAGAACAGTAACAACAGTTGAAGAAATAATTGGCTGCACATGAAAAGGAATTTAACAATTTCCTATAGAGACTTCTTGAAGGCCTCTCATTATGAGGATACAGGTAATCAAACTCCAATTGGCAATAGGCAAAAAGCTTTGCTGTCACCCTATACTTCCCAACAGACACTTCAATCCAATTTTCTCTAGCAGTATAGTTACATGAAATAGATCAAATGTAAAATCTGGTCATGGAATAAATGAAAGCTTTTCCCAAATTTCCCATCAACATTGCAGCAAAGACTGTCCTAACAAATTCCAATATAACAATTAATTACAATCACATAAAGCAAAGTGCGACTCTCCATCATGTACATTTTTTAGTCGACTTTTGGAGTAAAACCGAGGATACAATGATTGATTGGCTAATGTTCTCAGACACAAAAGGTAAAACTTTAAAATCCAATTCAAAACTCATATAAAATTACTCATCTCTCAATTAATCCCAGTTTAGGCAAGAACAGGAAGATCTTTACTGTATGGGTTTGCAATGCCTGCTCTCTCTCAATCCGTGCCAGCCAATACTTTTTACGTTTCTTTAATAACAAAATGAAGTAGAGACAGACTTACAGAAACCCTCAGGGTTCATTTCTGTCAGCCAATAACTGAGTATTCACATTCGGAATACAAGATGGACCCTCTGGTGGCAGTGGGATGTAGGGTTTTTCCTCTACCTCTTACAACCATGTTTAGTTGACATTCTAAAAACACCTAGTATCTCACTATCAGTATTCACTACTCACTTCTAATTTCTCACTACACCAAGGAAACAACACAAGAACACAATATTCTGTAGTAGGTTCATGATCCTTACCAGTGTGTGCAGCAAACATGGGATGCAATAATGAAGTGATACTGACATTTTCAGCATCACTTTTAGTCCATAATGAAAAATGACCTCAAACAAATCCATTCAACACTGTGCAAAGCAAAGGAAAATAAAAATATATCAAAACATATACAAAACAAGGAATATAAAAACCATATCAAAAGATTCAAAACATATACAAAACATATACAAAATATGGACTAAACTGAAAGTATGCAGTAAATACTAAAACATTGCAAATAATAAGTATATTTTTCTGAAATTGTTCATGTCAAACGAGTATATTTTTCTATGTATATTTTTCATGTCAAAGCATTGCATGCAGCATGACACGTCAACTAATAAAATCACATACATATAAATATACGAGTATATTTTTCTGGGTACATCCATCCAGAAACACATACATACAAACATACCAATAAAATCACACCAACTAAATAAATATTGGTTTCAATGAAAGTATAAGGATTCAAATTTACGAAAAATATTGAAAATATGTCAATAGTACTGGAAATATTGAAAATATAACTTGGCACTGCCTATCTCCTCTGATTTTATTGTCCAACTCTCTTGTCATACCCAGAAAATTTTATTTTAAGTTTCAAATCAATAAATTAATGGAGATTTTTAAGGATTGAGCTGTTTTAATTAAAATTTCTAGCATTAACTTTAAATTAAATTAAATTAACTTTACCACAATGGTGTTGTCCATAGTTTAATGACCAAACTGTATACAACTCTATTCATATTTAAACAGAATTACAAAGAGATCAATGAGATACATATAACCATATATAAATACTTAATTGTTAGGTGTTAATTAGCTATATGAATAATGCAAAAAGTGAATGGAATCACAGTTGTAATTAGGCATGGGAGCATATCGATATAAATCATACAATATATATTTGTTTATAGGCATGGGAGTGGAGCATTGATACAGCAGTCATAACCACTGAAGAAGCGCATGTCATTTGAAGGCTTGAACAGAAGAAGCACAACATATTTGATTAAGCACTGACACAGTCAATAAGAAGAACACAGTCAATATGATATTTTCGGAATGGTGTTAATTAGCTATATTGTAAATTTAAATGTTTGAATACTTAAAAGCATGCAGTAACTAACAAACAACGAAACGATTTAATAGAAACCCTAAATCCCTTATTCGAAAACCAATCAAAACCCAGAATTCTTGTATTTCTTACCTTCCTTTATGAATAACAACCACTGAACAAGGTAATTACACGATCAATTTAAAGCTGATATCATTCAAACGTAAAAACCCCAGATTTTAATTTACAAAAACCCTAAGTAATTAAATACATGGAAAACAAACAATCGGGAATAACCATGCAACAATCATCAACCACAAACCCTTAAAAGAAGAAAAGGGACAAAAGAAAACTAACCTGAGAAATTTCAAACACTTGTTCACGGGCTCAACAACGAACCAGGAATCATTTTTTCACACTTCGGTGGTGCTAGGGTTTTTTTGGCGCCAACTGAAGATGAACAGTTGGAGACTTGAAAAAGAAAATTGATTCTCTCGTGGGAAGGGTTTCTTTGTTTTTTTGCATCTGGAGATGAGGTGTTCGTACTTCGTATCTCAACTATAAATTATTATTATTATTTGCAGTAGCCCGTCGTCTATCATCAGTCATCGCTATCATTTGAAGAAAAAAAATTTGAAAAGAATTTTGTTTTTCCTTTTTCTTTTTAAGAACCCACGATCGGATTTCGGCCCGATTAACGTGGGCGGGCCCAATACACTAAAAATCAGAGTTCCGTAATAGGCCAAGCCCAAAACAACCCATAAATCACTTAACAAAAACCTCATGAGTCCTCCTGACAACTTAAATATCCATTAAAATTAAATACAGG
This sequence comes from Acer saccharum, assembly GCA_030490815.1. NCBI lineage: Eukaryota > Viridiplantae > Streptophyta > Magnoliopsida > Sapindales > Sapindaceae > Acer > Acer saccharum. Next base: position 55,299,469 of record CM059868.1, on the reverse strand, counting down.
TAAGTCCTCACAAGAAGTAACAACATCCCACAATTCCCGTAATGACAAATTGATTTTAGGTATGCTAGAGATTCCTGCAACTCAGACTTGGTAGCAAAGGTTGATTCGATTCAGCTTCCTATTGTTCCAACTTGGAAGCCCACTCTAACGGGTGTTTTCAAAGTCAATTCTGATGCTGCTATCTCTCCATCCAGCAAGGTCGTGGGTTTAGGTATAATAATTCGTGACCATGAAGGCTGGGTTATGGCTTCCTATGCTCAAAATCTCTCGTTTGCTTTCTCACCTCAATGAAGCGCCTGCTATTCTGAGAGGTCTTCGTCTTATGGTGGAAGTGGGTTTATATCCTGCTATTGTTGAATCAAATGCTCTTACCATGGTTAATTCAATTAATTCTAAGTTCCCTCCCCTCACTAAGATTGGTTTGGTGATTTTAGATATTATTCATATTTATAGAATTTTGTCATGTTTCTAGAATTGCTAACACAGTGGCCCATTCTCTAGCTAAAATGACACTTTAAAAAAGTGTCCTATGTAGAGCAATTGGTTTTGGCCAATAAGTCAACCCCAATATAATTCTTCTTTCTTTTATATATTTACTTTCCCTCAAAAAAAACATCATCTAAATTCTAAACTAATTGAATAAAATTGAATGATACACAATTATTGTTAAGTCCAAAATCAAATGTCCATGCCATAATGCCAATAAGCATGCCATGTCCATATGGGTACTCAATTAATTACATGCAAACTATGGGCATATATGGCTTGACTTAATTGTCAATTTATCATCGATAATAAGTTCACGTGACACATCTTTGAAGCTAATTGGAGAAACTTTGGAATTTGCATCGCACAAAATATTATGAATATCTAATATGGATAGCAAGAATATCAATGAATCTATACACACATAAACATGTCGCATTTTGTATTAAAATGTGGACTTTGCAATACTTGTGCTTATTTTGCATCGAGTACTGTTTGGAAATTTCCATCCAAACGGTATTTCGCACGTTGTAATTTTTGCATAAAATTTCATTACTAACCCTTATTAAATTGCATATTTTTGCAATTGTTTTGCAATTACCTCAAATTTCATACACAAGTAGATCAATAGAGTATTTTAAGTATGTCCCGGAAAAAAAAAAAAAAAAAAAAAAGATAAAATCGTATTCTACATTGAAATATGTATATTGAAATTTTCGCCATTATCTTAAAATTACCTTAAATTTTAGAAATGGGTAGAATGAAGTGTTTTTAGTATTGTAACCTCGATAAATTAATAGTCAATTAAATAATATTTTGGCCGGTCTAGACTTGGACCAATGTAATAAATTAATAATTCTCTAAATTTATAAGATATTACATTTAATAAAAACACATAGGTCCCACTTGATATATAAATTAATAATCTCATTATACATCAAAATTATATATATACATACCTCAATTAGGAGGCCTTTATAAAATATGACTCCAATGTTACTTGTTTTTTCTTGATATTGATGTCTCCTTGGACCTCATCTCTAACTTCTTAGTGCATTAAGAAGCTCTAGTGTAGTGTTCTCGTGTTGTAAGAGAAAATTATACAATATGATTGTTACTTTTAGTGCATTTTTGTGCGAGACAGGCTCCAGTACAGAACTATCTTCTTCAACTTCATCTTCTTTGTCATTTCCCATGACGTTCTCAATAATTTGCTCGTCACTCAACAAATCTGAAGTTGCCTCGTTTTCTCCTGGGTAGTTCAAAAGGTACTCAACGTCCATTGTATCACGATACTTAAACTATTTGATTAGAACATGCAACTGTTGAACGCCTCCATCATCTGAGTATTGATCCAAATTCTCGGAAGCCACCTTATCCATAGACTCAATTTTACAATGTCGAAAACAATTTACAATTGTACTTGCTTAATTTAACATCTATTGTCCAAGCCGAGATTACAAGATTCATTGCATCTAGAACGTTTATCTTCTCTGGATTTGGGATCCCAATTTCATAACCCTCCAAAAGATTTCGATAAAATTGACAACAATAATGCATCTTGAAAGCTCGTATGATCCCCGCACACAAGGTTGGATCTTTGATGTTGTGCTGTGTGGCAAGAAAAACAATTCAATATTTTTCTAACCTTCAATAGTTTTTGGATGAGCGGGACAATTATCAAAAAGCAAGAGAATTTTTCTATCAAGTTGTCGAACATATTCTTGGAATAAAATCCTAGTCATCCATGCTCATTTGTTGGCATGATACTCGCAGTTCATACTGCTCAAGTTCACATTCTTGAAACACCGTGGTTTAGCATACTTGTCAATGAACCATAAAGGAATATTCTCAGAACCATCCTCATTATAGCAAATAGCAATTGTAAGTCTTTCCCTGTATTGTTTCTTACCTTAAAGTTGCTTTGTTGCAAGAGAATGATCTGGTTGTAGCCTATAAAACAATCATGTTTCATCCATATTGAAAACATCTTTCATGGGAAATTGATCTAGTTTCTCTCTTATGGACTGCAAATTGCTCTCCAGGTGCTCCATATCAACTGATCTGCTTTCTCCGAAACGACGATACATCTTGATGCCATGTCTTGATTTGAAGCGCTCGAGCCAACCTTGAGAAAAATGGAATTCTGGTGCAGCTTTTTCATAAATTCCTTTGCCTTCTCCGTGATTAGTTCTCAGGTCATATTCACATGTTCTTGGTATTGAACAAACCACTCATACAGAACCTTCTCTAGCTCCGGGAATTTTGCGGTTTTGTGTCGTTTGGCAACACCTTTTTCAATATTGGCTGATAGATACTCTAATAACCTCTTGATCGCATTTGATATTGTTGCTTGGCTAACTTGCAAGTTAAACTTTTCCGACACCCACTATTGCAAATTTGCAATTGCTTTTGGGTGCAAGTTGGATTTTTCTGTGTTGTACTCACACAATGCTTTACGCATTTCATCCGTCATTGTTGATTTCTTTACACCTTTGAGATGAGAAGCCATTGTGTTTAGTTTTACCGTTTGTGATATTATATGTTCTTTTTACTACTTAAATATAGATGTTTTTGCTTGACTTAATGTTCATGAAGTACATTAATTAAGGGGTCATTTGTTTTTTTGTCTGAAGACTAAATAGTCCTGAATTTTACTGAACACCGAATAGTGACTGAAATCTGAATCTGAATTACATGTTTTTTTTTTTTTTTCTTACGTCTAAATGTACTATCAACATATTTATTTTTTAAAAATAAAATTGTCTGAAAAGATGTAATTTTACATCTATACTCATACTAATTAAAAGAAGTAATTTAACATGTAACACTTTTTTTAAGATTTTGCATGTTCTTCTGCAAACAAAGTTTAATTTAACAAAACAAAAAATTCATCCAAGAATATAATTTTGTATGTTATTCTGCAAACAAAGTTCAAGTTCAATTTATTGTAAAAAAAAAAAATCAAGTTCAATTTTACATATTGTCCAAATATCCAGTATATAATTCTAGAAACCATTTTTGTTTTTTGTTTTGTATTTTTCTTTTCGTGGATCATATGCAACCAGAAACCATTTTTTTTTTTTTAAAAGGTTCCTAGATACCTTTTTTTTTGTTTTTTGAAATAGGTCCCTAAATTATATACACCGGTACATACATACATACATATATATATATATATATATATAAAGATATGCAGGAAAAACAATTGGATTACTGAAGAAAACAATATATCATAACATTATTATCATAATATCATAATAAAATAACGATAACAAACACCATAATATGGTAGACAAGTTTATTCACCACTATATGTAGATAAAAATAAAAATAAAAAAAAATTAAAGAGTTCTTACTAGGATTTTGTATGAGAGAAATTCAATTGTTTAATCCCAGGAAGATTTCAATATGAGAAGTGATTAGAGTTTTTTTTTTTTTTCCTTTGTAAAAGCCTTTTAAAATAAGAAATACGTTAAAAGAAAGAATTTTACACCATATCAAATTAGGATAAATTTAGAAATATATCTTTTTTTGGAGAATAGACTTTGAAGAAAATATTTTAATTATAATTCAGTGATTTGGAATTAAGTTAAAAGTTATAATTTCTTACTCTCTTTTTTAAAGTTGTTTTTTGATATTTTTAAGTTGTTTGACCACTTAAAAAAACAAACAAAACAACTTAATGAGTTCAATTTAGACCCATTAAGTCTTAAGTGGGAAAAACAAACGACTTCTAAGTATACATCAAATGTAATTTTAGTTTGTTGCAAAAATGGATAGGTCATGACTTCTATTTAATAAGTCTAATTACATTCATGAACTTGTTTTGGTTAAACAAATACAAAGAATATGATAATTCGTAATTCAGTAATTAGGTAATATTCGTATAATCACAATACACAATACATTAAGTTCAATGTTTTGGAAAAAAATAAATAAGAATACCTTGATAAATTAATTTTTTTATTTATTAATTAATGTATAAATTAATAAATTATTAATTTATCGATTAAATAATATCTCGATTAATTAATAAATTTTCTTGGTCCAATGGTATTAATTTATAGAGGTTTAACTAGTTCTATGAAAAAAAAATGGATCAAATTGCATTTTGCTTTAAAATATACGACTCGTAATTTTTTGCCAAATTCCCTTTATTCTTATAAAATTGCGTACGAGTTCTATAAAAAAATAAATTGGATAAAATCACATTGTGCATTGTAACAATTTTCAAAAGACTAAGAAGTTACATATGGCTATAAATGGAGTTGGAAGATTACTTTAATTGATTGATAACCTTAATTGAAGAGAATTTCATCCAAAAATCAACCAAAAAAATAAATAGAAAACTTACGCATTTGAGCAAATGTCGATTTGCGTCAATTACACGATTTTCAAATAGCTAATAAGTTACATAAATGTTGGAAATGAACTTTGAAGATTACAATAAACAATTTAAAAGTTAAATTACTGTTCTTTTCAGTCTAAATTTAACCAAAAATCAGAAACCTTAGAAATTTATAAGTTATGGTCGATCAGAGTCAGTTGGGGGTGGTTAGGGACGTTTAAATATTTTAAGAAACCTAAGAAGTTGCATATGGTCGGAAATGTGCTTGGCAATGCTAAAAGCAATTGATAAACTTAATTTAAGAGAATTTCATCCAAAAATCAACAACAAAAAAAAAAATAGAAAACTTACACATTTGAGCAAATATCGGTTTGTGTACAGTGTACATAAGGGTCGATTAAACGATTTTTTTTTTTTCAAATTAAAACTACTGCCGCGACCAAGCAAGATTGGACTACTATTGTCGGGCTGTACCCACTTTTGGGAGATAACTCCTCACACTTTGAGATTTTATGGTCAAAGCCCAAAGGTTAGATAAATATTAACTACAACCAAGGCTTGAACCTTGGTGGTGGAACTTCCTCTTAAAGACTCCAACCACCAAGACAAAAGGTCATTGGTTTAAATGATTTTTGAATAAGAAAGAAGTTACATAAATGTTAGAAATGAAGTTTGAATATTACAATAAACAATTTTCATGTTAAATTCAAGTTCGTTTCAATACAATTCTAATAAAAAAAATACAAACCTTACAAGTTTTATATAGTATTGGTTAGCGTTGATTTGGGGGATTAAAAGCATTTAACTATTTTCAAAATCTAAGAAGTTGCATTTGTTCAAGAATAGAGTTTGAAGATTATTATTAGTAATCAAAAACCTTAATTGAAGAGAGTTTCATCCAAAAAATAAACAAAAAATTAGAAAACTTACACGTTTGAGCAAATGTAGGATTGTGTAGGTAAGAGTCGATTAAATGATTTTCAGATAATTAAGAAGTTACATACATATTGTAAATGGAATTGGAAGATTACAATAAACAATTTAAAATTTGAATTCATATCCATTTCAATAGAAATCTAAACAAAAATCACAAACCTTACAAGTTTGAGCTAGTGTTGGTTAGTGTCAATCATGTGTTAGGTTTTGACTTATATTCCTAAGTGAACCAAATGTGAACCAAACAAGACTCAACTGATGTGGAGCTTCCCGGAGACGTGGGATACGTTTGGAAGTTGAATGGTGGTGTTTGAGGGAAGTTGAAGACTAGAAGAATGGAAGAAAGAAGCAAACCGTTGTGGATTGCATTGTGGCTTTAACAGTGATTCCCACAATGGTATAGCACTGTGATGTACGCTGTGGATTTCGACAGCGGTAATGAGAGCGGTTGAAGATCAGTGGAAAGCGCTACGAGTGGTACTATGAAAGCCACAACGGTGGCAAGAGCGGTCAGAAGCAGAATTGTTTCGTGGTGTTGGAAGCGAGGTGCACATTGTGACCAATATGGTGGAGATGATGTATTGCTGAGATCGAGAATGTTGTGCAGAATAGGAAAAGGTATTCTTCTGGAAGTTCCTGTGCTTGAAGGAAAATGATTTACTCTTTACAAGAAGACTTGTCATAAAAGGAAATAGTATTTATATGGAACAAGTAAGTCTTGTATGTTGAGGAGTATGATTTCCTTTTATCTTAAACCCCTTGTAACTAGTATAAATAGAACCTTGTAATTGGGTTGAAAGTATGAGTTGAACACCATGTAACATCATAGAGTGTGAGTGAGATCCGAGGAGACTCAAAGGGAATATCCGAGGAGGGATCCAAGGGAATATTGATGGATCAAGTATGAGATCCGTGGGTGATATTCAGGGGAGACATAGGGGATATTGTGGATTTTGTGAGAGTGGTTTAGGGTTAGATGTGAGAGAGAATCCTAAAGTATATGGTTGTAACAATTTATCATATAGTGGAACTTTCTCTGTCATCCTGATGGCCCGTGGTTTTTTACCCGATTTGGGTTTTCCACGTATATCTTGTGTTGTGATTGTTTGTTCTCTCTCATCTATTTTTCTGCTTATTAACGTTATTATTTACTATGAGTTATGGGCGTTTATTAGGCACGACGGTTCCGCGTTCATCGGTTTATAGGAATTATCACCAACATCATGGTGGTTAAGAGATTTTTTTAGGCAAATTACTATGTACATATTTTAATGTAGAACGTGATTTTTTTTTTTTTTTTTTTTTTTTTTAGGAAAAACAAGAGAAACACTACAAACCAGGGAAAATACAATGAGGGTCAACATCCCTCCACAACAAATCCTTGCCTGAGGAGAAAGGAAGACTAGCTAAGCCATGAGCTAAGCTATTAGAGTCCCTAGGAATGGCCTTACAAGACTAGGCTCCCACTCCATCACGCAAAGCATGAATATCAGAAATAATAAACGTGGCGTCTCCTAAGCAAGATTTATCAGAATTGATCATAGTTGCCACATTTACTGCATCAACTTCAATTAAATTAATAGTCAAGTTAAGTCTTTTCGCAAGGAGTAATCCTTCCCGTACCGCTATCAATTCGCCCAACTCCACCAAAAGATTTCCAAGGATTGGTTTCGAAATTGCAGCCATGACCTTACCTAAATGGTTTCTGATAACAGCACCGACGCCAATAAAGCCCTTCCCACTTTTAACAGACACATCCGAGTTCAATTTGAGACTTCCAGGAAGGGGAGCAAGCCATACCCTTGAAGTCTCAACTAGGGGCTTCGGGCTTATAGAGAGAGCTTTGCAAGTATTTTGGTATTCCATCAATAGATCTCCAGCAGTGTTAATAATTTCCTCAACAGACTTAACCTGACTACTATGCAGCACAAGATTCCGAGTGTTCAAATACTCCAACATAGCATACACACAAAGCTGAATCCTTCCTTTCCCAACCGAAAAAAACAATCCATAGAGAGTATCCAAACCTGAAAAATTCTTGAATTCGGAAATTAGATTAAAGAAATGAGTACCACGCCAAACCTTATAACTTTCTAGACACCAGAACAAAGCATGGCCCTGAGTTTCAGGTTGGCGTTAACATCTGAAACAAACATTCTAAGCAGTAATTTTCCTATTCCATAAATTATACATACAGGGAATGGCTTTAAAACACACACGCCAAATGAACACCTTAATCTTAGGAGGGATATCAAGATGCCATAGGCCTTTCCACCACTTATGAGAGTTAGATGAAGAGGAAGGAAACTCATTTAAGGATAAGTGTAAAGCAAGCCAATAACCACTTTTAACGGTATAAAAACCATTTTTATCAAAATGCCAAGATAAACAATCCTCACCCCCTCTCACACTAACAGGAATATAGAGAATTACCTCTTTGTCTATTGGAAGAAAGGTGTCTTCTAATTTTTGAATGTTCTAGCAATGCTACTCCACATCTATAAGATCCGAAACTTTCAAGTTTGGATTAGAATTGCTTGTAATCGGTTTAAACAACAGTGGCCTCGGAATCCAAGGATCGGAAAAGACATTAATATTGGTGCCATCACCCAGTCGCCAACGAAGACCTTTCAGAAGAAGCTCATTTCCCCAAATAGTACTTCGACATACATAAGAGCATCCAGCTTTAACAGAAGAATGAAGAAAATCTTAGCCTCTGAAATATTTACATTTGAAAATTCTGACAATTAGGGAATTCGGTTGCTGTAGCAATCTCCAAGCTTGCTTGGCCAATAGAGCCCAATTAAAAAGAGACAAGTCTTTAAAACCAAGGCCTCGCATATGTTTTGGTTTGCATAAACATACCCATCGCATCCAGCTAATCTTCCTCTTGCCATTCTTATAGCCCCACCAAAATGAAGACATCATAGAGCTTAATTCCTAACAAAGACCCACTGGAAGCCTAAAAATACTCATCATATATGTTGGGACAGCCTGAGCAACTGCTTTGAGAAGAATTTCTTTACCTCCGAAAGAAAATAAATTACTTTTCCAGCTTTGAATTCTCTTCCAAACTTTCTCACGGATCTCCTGAAAAGCCTTTCTTTTTTTCCTTCCAACCAAGGTTGGTAATCCCAAATATTTATCATGGCTGTTCTCAGGAGGTATACAGAGAATTCCTCTGATATTTCCTTTCAAATTGGCTGTGACATTCGGACTAAACATTATGCTAGACTTCTGGAGGTTCACCTGCTGACCAGAGGCTTTTTCATACAAACTCAAGAGGCTTCTAATACGGTGGCTGCTCTCAACAGAAGCGTTACAAAATAGCAAACTGTCATCGGCGAAAAACAAATGGCTAACTAAGGGGCCTCCTCTCACACACTTCACTCCTAAAATTCTCCCACCATTTTCAGACTGCTTAAGTAAACTAGATAAAGCTTCAGCACATAAAATAAATAAATATGGCGAGAGAGGGCATCCTTGACGAATTCCTCTTGAAGGATTAATGTTCCCCACCACTTTTCCATTAAGAACAAAAGATAATGTGGGCGTGGATACACAATCCATAACGAGTTCTATCCACTTCCTCGGAAACTCCATCTTGACCAAAATTGCTTTAAGGAAGCTCCACTCCACACGGTCGTAGGCTTTGCTCATGTTAAGCTTTAAAGCCATAAGACCCTTATCTCCTCTTTTGCGATGATTAATTGAATGGAGAATTTCGAAAGAAGCCATCACATTATCAAAGATTAATCTTCCTGGAACAAATGCTGATTGATTGGAGGAGATAAGTGAAGAGAGGCATTGCTTCAATCTGTTCGCCAGGACCTTTGTAATAACCTTATAAATCACACTACATAGCGAGATAGGCCTGAATTCTTTGATAGTACTAGGATTCTTAACTTTGGGGATCAAAACAATGTTAGTCCTGTTAAAATCCTTGATCGAAGCTCCCTCGTTAAGGATTCGGAGGCAAACTTGTGAAACCTCCTGACCCACTACCGGCCAAAACTTCTGAAAAAATATTGCTGGAAATCTATCTGGCCCAGGAGCTTTAGTCGGACCTAATTCAAAAAGAGCAGCTATAACTTCGTCCTCACAGTACAGCTCCCCTAATCTGCCTTTATCAGAATCACTAAGCTGAGACCCAATATTGGCAATGACGTTCATAATTTCTCGTCTCCCAGGATTAGAGGACCGAAATAGGTCTGAGAAATAGCTACAAACATGCATGATAATATCGTCTTCTGAATCAAGATACCGTCCCCCTTCCTCAAAAAGACCTTGTATATTATTCTTCCGTCTTCTGGCAGATGCCCGAGCATGGAAATATTTAGAATTTTGATCCCTTGCTACCATCCAATCAGCTCTAGCTCGTTGTCGCCAATATATCTCCTCCTTAGCTAGAAGACCTTACAAGTCTCTTTCTTTTCTTTTTATTTCAGACATAACTCCATCTCTGGAAACAATCTGATACATGGTGTCAATGGAGGCCTAGGTTTTAATAATTGCCTTCCGAAGACTTCCAAAACGATCCTTACTCCATCTTGAAAGACTAGCTGCACACCAATTGAGCTTTGAACGAAGCTCAGTTACCGTGGTTGGAGAGCCTCTATCATCCCAAGCCCCTGTTATAATTCTGTTTATATCATCATCTTTCAACCAGAAGGCCTCAAAACGGAATGGCCGACTTTGCTTCATCCTCAAACATGTACCTTCCCCAAATTTCAATAACAGAGGCCTATGGTCCGAACTAGAGAAACTGAGATGTTCAACTTTGGTGTCTGGAAAATTTTGCATCCACCGTTGATCACCCAAGATCCTATCTAATCGTTCTTGAATATTTCTGCCACCATCCCTACGATTATTCCATGTAAACGGAGGCCCATGTAGAATGTGATTTTACTAAAAACTTTTGTGTGAAAATTGAAACCATAGAAATACTCTATCTTACCTATATATATTGAAATTTTACATACTCTATCTTATCTATGTATCGAAGTTGGGACAATTTCAAAACAGTTGCAAAATCAACACGTTTTTAAAGGGTTGATATGGTTTTTTTTTAGAGGAAAATTACGATACATATATTTCAAAGCAGAATGTTATTTTACATGTAAATACTACGAATGCTCTAAATCTTATTCCTCTAATTCTTATATGAATAAAACTTAGGATCATTACGAGACAGAAAAATCAGTAATTTTATATTGATATTTGGGGAAAATTATTAGGTGAATATTTCAATTCATGATGACTTTTTATTTTTTATTTTTTTTATTTACAAACTTTTTGCATGAAATTACTACTTGCGAGTTTTCCATTCCACCAAATATCTTATGAGAGAAAACTAAAATTAGCCATCAAAAATATTAGAATTTCGTTTCTAACCACATATGAAATTTTAATTGTTAATAACCACATTTTTGAGAAAATACTTGAATGCCCTCATATAAAAATCATCCCCAAACACACACACTCTCTCTCTTTCTCTCTCCCCTCCCCTCTCCTCTCTCTCTCTCTTCTCCTTTCTATAACATCAAAATCTTCACCTGGTTCATGATTGAATTCTGATCATTGTTCCTGCAAATCGAACACCAATGATTGAATTCCGATGGTTCTTCTTGCTTCTCTGTTCATTCTTCCTCTTGCTTCTCTGTTCGTTCTTCATGATCGAATTCCAATTGTTGTTCCGATTTGCTCTAAATCGGTTTAAGTTGTGTAAATATCATTCATTTGTTCATTAATTGAGTTACAAACAGTTACTGTAATATGGTTTTAGCGTTATTGGATCACTTTTGTGTGTTTTTGTGAAGAATCAATTTCAAAAAAGTTTACAGATTTTTCCAGAAGATTTCAAGTTTCACGGATTCGAAAACTTGAAATCTTCTGTTAAAACTTGTTAACAAAACTTGAAATCTTGACGAAAAACTTGAAATGTCAATCACGAACCAGGAGAGTTTCAATATTTCAAGTTTTTATAGAAGATTTCAAGTTTTGTCAACAAGTTTTAACAGAAGATTTCAAGTTTTTAAACCCGTGAAACTTGAAATCTTCTGGAAAAATCTACAAACTTTTTTGAAAACGATTCTTCACATAAACACACATAATTGATGCATTAAAGCTAAAACCATATTAAAGTAACTGTTTGCAACTCAATTAATGAACAAATGAATGATATTTATCGATTTAGAGCAAATCGGAAAAGTTTTTCTCATTCACTTCGTGAAATCTACAACAAGATTATGAAGAACAGAGAAGAACGATGATGAAGAACAAAGAAGAACGAAATCTTCAACAATGGTGCGGCCATTGGCGTTTGATTTGCAAGAAGGTGATGAAGAACAAATACAGTGATGAAGAACAGAGAAGCAAGAAGAAGATAGTGAGAAGAATAATAAACAAAAGAAAATAGAAATATTAATTTGGGGGCATCTTGGTAATTTATGGACACCCACTGAATTTTTTTTCAAAACATGGTTATTAACAATTAAAGTTTTGTATGTGGTTAAAAACGAATTTCCCATGTTTAGGGTGGTTATTTTTAGCAATTTTCACATATCTTAGTGTCCGTTTGGGAGAGTTTGTCTACTGGTTAAAAGAGTTTTTTTAATTAAAAAAGCTCTTTTCAATTTTTTTTGTATCGTTTGGTTGTCACCCAGTAGAGCTTTTAGATAATTAAAAAAGCTGTTTTAAGTCTACTTGGAGAATCCCAAATTTAAAGCTTTTCCAAGTAGATCTTTTGGAGTTTTTTTAATAACACTAAAATCTCCGATATAACCCTATAATTTAATATTTGCTATAGTATTTTGGTAATTCTATCATTAAAAAAGCTCTCTTTTAATTGAAAATTAAACGATCAACGACTTTTATTTAAAAGCTCTACCTCTAAAAGATCTACTTCCAAAAGATCTACTGCAAAAAGATCTACTTAAGAAGCTCTCTCAAACGTACTCTTAGAACATCTCCAATGCAATGTTATTTTAATGTGTCAATGCTATAGTTTAGTACAAAGTAAAAAAAAAAAAAAAAAAAAAAAAAGCTCCAATGTAATGCCAAATCTTGTGCCACCAAATTTGACACAAAAAATAAGCATTTGTCAAATTTGACACAACAATAAATGATATTTTTTTAATTACAAAAATACCATTTTCTAATTGTATTGAATGCATTAATTGTTGCTTTTATAATTTAAAATAATAAAAAATATTATATAAATTAAATGCATTAATTATATTTGTTGATTTTTATAATTTAAAACAAAAAAATAAAAATAGCATTTTAAATAGAATTATACATTGGAGTACAATGCTAAAATGATATGCTAAATATAATATATTTACTATTTTTTGTACAAAATTCAGCATTGACATTGATATATGTATTGAAGATGGTCTTTAAATGTTCTTAAATTCAATCCATATATATAATAAAGTATTTCTAAAAGTTATATACAAAAACATTATATAAAATTACGTTATGAATTGAAATATAAATTTTTTTGTTTTTTTTTTTTAGAATTGTTCAAAATTTGATTCATAAATATAATATAGTATTTCTAGAAGTTTTATGCAAAAATATAATGAAATATTGATGTTTTAGTTTTTTCCCCAAATTTTCCATTTTCAATTTTTTTTTTTTTTTTTTTTTTTGCTAATAAGAAAGAAAATAAAATAAGTAACAAAACGTATGGGAGAAATTGCTTTAATAAAAAACATATAGGAGAAATAAGTAAATAAATAATTATTTATTTTGGGCGAGAGATAAAAATAATAATAATAATCCTTGAATCGAAGCCCTTGGCAAAATTAATTCGACTTTCCTTTTGACTGAATATCTTGTTCCTTTCATTCTCTCGCTCGATTCCCAAATCATATAATCATCATCTCTTCTTCTTCCTTGCGCTCCTCTGTTGGTTCGTTCGTGTGACTTTCACTTGGCACGTGCGCTTCAATCGGTGACTTAATCGTTCTCCATCCTTTTTCTCACTATATACTTTTCCCAAGCGAAATCGTCGATCATCGTCGTTCTTGTTGTTGTTCGCGCCGGTACTCTCCGTTCACCGATCGCTACTGCTCCCGATTGTACTATTCCCAATTCAGGTTCCTTTTTTTTTTTTTTTTTTCCTTCTTATTTGTTCAATTTACGTCATCCAACCTAGGGTTTTAAATTATTCAATTTTCAATTAATTACGCAATTACCATAGGATCCGCGTCCCAATTTCATAATTTCGTAACCCTAATTAATTTTAATCTAGTGCAATTTTTTTGTTCTTTATTCTAAACTGAGGCTAATTTGTGTTGTTATTATTATTATTATTATTATTGATGTGAACTACAGGTACTGGTCATATTAGATTTTGTGATAACAATGGAGCGGTTTTGCTACACTTACAGCTAAAGTAAGAAACGAAGCTAGAGAGAATGTGTGAATGGTGGGATTCTCAATTGCTGAAAATCGTGTTGATTGAGTTATTATGCAATATAATCTGGCAGTAGTATTGCTTTTTATTAAAAGAAGGAGAGGAATAAGATGAATGTACAGGCACATATGTCCGCAGGGCAGGTTCCTAACCAAGGAGGTCTGCCGCAGCAGAATGGAAATGCATTGCCCCCCAACCAAATGCAGAATTTAGTTGGTGGTGTTGTTCCTGGTGCTGCTTCTGGTGGTGTTGGTGTGGTTCCACAGCAGCATATTATGTTAAATATGGATCCCGAGCTGCTCAGAGCACGTGGTTTTATGCGTGATAAAATGTAAGTCAAGTCATCCATTCATTCTCTTGTTATTAAGTTGTGTGCAGGATTTAATTAGATAATACCCGTGATCAAAGTATGAAATCATGTGTATTTTTCATTGTATTTAATGTTTGATTGGAGTGTATATGTTTATTTCTTTTTCTTATGTCCTTGTTTTCTGTGTTTGGGTGTCTATGCAACTGTTACTTACTTACTTGTGAAGTTAAAAAGGTTTCTTATGAAAAATAATGTTGCGATGTTTACAGCATTCTTATGTTACATATATTTTCGTCACCTTTTTTTTGGTTTTCTAGCTTTTTTAAAGTTCCTCCAATGGTAGATTGAAGAGCCGGTATTACTTGTTTCTCCCAAGAAAAGCACATGAATCAATAAATTAAACGTCAGTTGTCTGTTACTTGAATTTATTTTGGTAATGTGAGTATATAGTAAAATTAGTATGGTTGTTTAACCTGATAATCTTTGTCATCTTGTCATTTTTAGTATTAATGATGCAGCAAAAATTATTTTAATTTGAACTATTTCAGAAGTCCTAAAAATTTGTATAGTGAAGTAATGCTGAAAGCATCTATTCATATTTTGGACAGATATTTTCTCAAGCATTTAACATGTCCATGTCATGATCTTCTGGTAGTGGTATCTAAAAACACATCTATATTTCCATTGTTAATTCATATTTCACTGTTGCCTACTTGCCTCCAAGTGGTATGTCAAAATTGAAACGTTAAGCTCTTGTAAAGCTTTCAGGTCTATGCATAAATTTGGTGTTTGTATATGGGAAATACCTATCTCTGCGTCGTATTTTTGTGTTATTAGATTTGGGATCCCTTGGACTAGAATTGGATCTTGTTAGTGAGAAATAGGATTATATCATATGTAGGATATTTCAGATGTTGGATGATCATGTAAAAAACTGTGAGAAAGCACTTTATTAATTTTCTTATATCTCATACATTAAGCTTTATACTGGCATTAAAACTTGGTTTATCTTACTTGAGGTTAACTAGCCTATAAGAGTCCGGTGCTGAAGTAGGAGCTCGGTATTCTTATCATGCAAGCAATTCTTTGTTCTGGAAGCTAACAGATTTTTCTTTCATCTTTCTAGCTTTTCAATTTTATTGCATCGTCAGAGTCAACCAATTGATGAAACAACAAGATCGAAGTTCAGAGATATTTCAAAACGTTTAGAGGAGGGTCTATTTAAAGCTGCTCATACGAAGGTTTTATTCTTTTTATCTTTGCCTTCTATACAGCCATACAGGGATATATTTCTCTCAACTGTTACTTTTGCATTCATGGATTCTGTATTTACAAATTATTTTGACATCTTTGGATTTAAAGAAGCTGAATATAAATAGCATATTGTTGCTATATGCTACATTAGTTTTATGTCTTGCTTCTACATTCCCCTATCCAGGAGGATTATATGAATATGGAGACCTTAGAACCCCGTCTGAGTAGTCTGATCAAGGGCAGATCTGGGAATAACCATAATCAACGTCATCAGCAGCTTGTAAATTCGACCTCTTCTATTGCTACAATGATACCAACACCTGGCATGACACACAGTGGGAATTCACCCATGATGGTTGCATCTTCCATAGACAGTTCAATGATTGCTGCAAGTGGAGGCAATACCATACCCCCTGCAACTGTAACCACAGGAAGCCTGTTGTCAACTGGTGGCATACAAAGTGGTTCCTTCAATAGATCTGATGGTAAAGTTGATTCTCATAATTTCTTCTTTGGTGCTGATTACTTTCCATTCCTAGACCAGCATCACAATATGTACATTTGCAGGAACCTTGTCTAATGGATATCAACAATCAGCTGCCAATTTTTCCATTGGTTCTGGTGGAAACATGTCATCTATGGGTGCTCAAAGAGTTACAAGTCAAATGATTCCTACTCCTGGATTTAACAACAATAATAGTAATAGTAATAGTAATCAGCCTTACATGAATTTGGAATCATCTAATAACAGTGGCGGGTTTTCAACTGTTGAATCCACAATGGTATCACAGCCACAGCAGCAAAAGCAGCATGTTGGTGGTCAAAACAGCCGGATATTGCATAACCTTGGAAGCCACATGGGTAGTGGTATAAGATCTGGCTTGCAGCATAAATATGGGTTCTCTAATGGGACTCTAAATGGCGGGTTAGGGATGATTGGGAATAACCTACAACTTGTGCATGAATCTGGGACGTCTGAGGGCTATTTAACAGCAACCCCTTATTCTAATTCACCCAAACCTTTACAGCAGCCATTCGATCAACATCAGCGACTAATGCCAGGTAACACATCTCTCTCTATCTTAATACACACAAATTATCCAGTGATGACCGACGTGACTTTGAGAAATCAGTTCCGTACAGATACTGACTCCAAATTTTTGCCTTATAATCTGAGATTAATCTTTGCATAAAAAGCATTTCACAACTAACAATTCCTATGTCAGGTGACGGATATGGAATGAACAATGCTGATTCTTTTGGGACTGGGAATTTCTATGGTGGATCAATGACGAATAGTCAGAATCTGAGTTCAGTAAACATGCAGTCAATGCCCGTGTCCAAAACCACCTCTCCGTTGATTGGCAATCAATCAAATTTACATGGTGCACCTCAGGCTGCACACGTAAAGCCTCCATCAATTGATCAGTCAGAGAAGATGAGTTTTCATCCTCCTATAACTTCAAGAGACAGTCTTCTACAGTCTCACCAACAGCAACAATTTCAGCAACAACCACATCAATTTCAACAACAGCAGCAGTTTGTTCAACAGCAACGACAACAGAAGCAGCAAAGCCAACAGCAGCATTTGTTGAACAGCGATGCTTATGGTCGGTCTCAGGTGATGTCTGATATGGGCAGTCAAGTGAAGAGTGAACCTGGAATGGAGCAGCATAATAATGTTATGCACTCACAAGTTTCTGAACAATTTCAGCTGCCAGAGACACAAAATCAGTTTCAGCAGAGTTCTTCCGAAGACCGTTCAAGGGGTGCTCAACATCTCCCTGTTTCATCTGGTCAGCACGATCTCTGCTCGTCCTTGACGCAAATTTCTCAACCTATGCAACAAATGTTGCATCCGCATCAAATGGTTGCAGAATCTCATAACAGCTTTTCTGTAGGAGCACAATCAGAATCACTTCTTCAGGGGCAATGGCATCCTCAATCACAAGAAAGGACACGCATGACAGGCAACATGTCACATGAGCAGCATATTCAAGAGGATTTCCGTCAGAGGATAGCCGCACAAGGTGAAGCTCAGCGTAATAATTTGTCTTCAGAAGGATCTATTATTGCTCAACCTGTTGGTCACAGAAGCATGGTCGAGCCACCAAATTCAAGAGGTGCTAGCTGCAGATCTAGCAATGGAAACCGTGATCGGCAGTTTAGAAATCAACAGAGGTGGCTTTTGTTTTTGCGTCATGCTCGTCGATGTCAAGCTCCTGAAGGAAAATGTCAAGACGCTAATTGCATTACTGTCCAAAAATTGTGGAGACATATGGACAATTGCAACGTATCTCAATGCGCATATCCACGTTGCTATCATTCAAAAATATTGATTCGTCATCACAAGCAGTGCAGGGATCCATGTTGTCCTGTTTGTGTTTCTGTTAAGAACTACCTGCAACAACAAAAGGAACGTGCTCGTCCAAACTCTGATTCTCATTTGCTGAATTCAGTTAGTGGATCATGTAAATCTTATAATACTGGAGACTTGTCTGGTGGAATGATGTCTAAAACTCCATCAGTTGTTGAAACTTCAGAAGCTATACAACCTTCTTTAAAACGCATGAAGATAGAGCAATCTTCTCAATCTCTTGCTCTGGAGAGCGAAAGTTCCGCAGTATCAGCTTCTACGGTTACTGAACCCCATATATCCCAGGATGTCCAGCACCAAGATTACCAACATGAAAAAACGGTTATGCCAATTAAATCTGAGTTTATGGATGTAAAGATGGAAGTTCCTTTAAGTTCTGGACAAGTAAGTCCCCATAACAATGAGATGAAGGATAATATGGATGATATCAGCAACCAGAAACCTGATGACGAGCCTATCGTATATGATGAGTCTGCTGCATTAGCTAAGCAAGAAAACATAAAAGTTGAGAAAGAGAATGAATCGGCTAAACAAGAAAATGTGACGCAGCCTGCTGAAAATGCTGCCGGAACCAAGTCTGGAAAGCCAAAAATAAAGGGGGTATCATTGACTGAACTGTTCACTCCAGAGCAAGTCAGAGAGCATATATCAGGCCTCAGGCAGTGGGTTGGCCAGGTATGTCAATAATTTTTTTCGCGTAATACATTTATCAATGAGTTTTATGAACTAAAAAATAAAAATTATATTTCACAATTTGCTAGAAAATTGCAGTAAATTGATCCAGTGAGATGGCAGGGATTGTGTATGGAATGAGGATAGATTAACTATCCATTTCAGTAGTTAGAATATATTTTACTAGATGTTACATTTCCTAAAATGTCTGCCAAATTTTTGATAACCTTTTTAATTTCTATTTTCTTATCCATAAAAATTGTAGTTCTTTTGGAGTAAAAATGTGAGTTTATGTTTCTGTTGGCCTCTTGAAGCCTAAACAAGAAAATATATTCTTCTTATATTAATATGATATGTATTTGTGATTGTATAGTTCTATACTGATAAGGCATATGCATTCAGGTCCTCTTGCTTTTGAACACTATTTGTTTCATATACTATGGAGAACATTAGATTATCCACTTTACACCTTATTGTTGGTTGATGATGTTTGTTTCTTTTTTCAGAGTAAAGCGAAGGCAGAAAAGAATCAAGCAATGGAGCATGCAATGAGTGAGAACTCTTGTCAGCTTTGTGCAGTTGAGAAGCTGACTTTTGAACCGCCACCTATATATTGCACACCATGTGGCGCTCGTATCAAGCGAAACGCAATGTATTATACTATGGGAGCTGGTGATACACGACATTATTTCTGTATTCCATGTTACAATGAGGCTCGTGGAGAAACCATTGTTGTTGATGGGACTACCATTCCAAAGGCAAGGTTGGAGAAGAAGAAGAATGACGAGGAGACTGAAGAATGGGTAAGTTTTATCTTTGTTATGGTTGTATCTGTTCTGTATGTCTGTATGTTGCATGATGGTCTTAAACAGTCACTCTGATGTATTTTGTTTTTCACCATGATCATATGCAGTGGGTTCAATGTGACAAATGTGAAGCTTGGCAACATCAAATCTGTGCTTTATTTAATGGCAGAAGGAATGATGGGGGGCAAGCTGAATATACTTGCCCTAATTGCTACATAGAGGAGGTTGAAAGAGGAGAGCGTAAGCCTTTACCACAGAGTGCTGTTCTTGGGGCCAAAGACTTGCCGCGTACAATCCTTAGTGACCACATAGAGCAGCGACTGTTTAAGAGACTGAAGCAAGAGAGACTAGAGAGGGCAAAGTGTCAAGGAAAATCATACGATGAGGTACTTAATATTTATGATGTCATGTCTGATGTTCTCTGGATGATGGTTATATATATGGAGTTTGTAGTGATACTAGCACAAATTTTCTTTGTTGATGTATGTTCAGTTTTCGTATTATATACTGTACATTTTGACTAGTTTTTATTTATTTATTTATTTTTTAATTTCATTTTAAGAAGCTGAGCCGCTTAGACTTGGATGGCTAATCTGTAAAATTATAGCGTATCCAAGTCTGTGTCAACCAGAATAATTTAGAAGTACAGCATGATGGTACAATATAGCCTGAAAATCTGCAATGAGTAGTTTGTTACCTTATTTTGATAATAAAATTTAACTCGGATGTCAGTTAAGGTTCTGATCTAGCCAGATATATGAATATTGGAGCACTTTCTCTAATTATGTAGTAGGTTAGTTTAGGTGATTACATGTTTTTTTATAGTCAAAATGTTTCATTTGGTAGTTTATGGGGTGATTGGTATTTACAGATGATATTTTTTCTGGAACCAGTTTACTTTTGCTAGATATCATCCTAATTATGTATTTTTATATCACGTTAAATTTTCATTGCATCTTTTTGGTTGTTTCAGAACTTATGTGATGATATTCTAGTGGGTTAGACTCATATTATCTATATATGTCAAGAGTATCATAAGCTAATACCCTTATATTATTTCTAGGTTCTTGGGGCAGAATCGCTTGTAATTCGAGTTGTTTCATCGGTTGACAAAAAGCTGGAAGTGAAACAGCGGTTCCTTGAAATTTTTCAGGAAGAGAATTACCCAACAGAATTCCCATATAAATCCAAGGTATTGAAGATAAACTCAATAAGCTCTATATATTCTCATACATTGACAAGGTTTAATAGTATTATATAATACCTCCTGAACAGATACTTATGATTATCTCTTTCAGGTAGTTTTGTTGTTTCAGAAGATTGAAGGTGTAGAAGTGTGTCTATTCGGCATGTATGTTCAAGAATTTGGATCAGAATGTCAATTTCCAAATCAACGCCGTGTTTATCTGTCATATTTGGATTCGGTGAAGTATTTTAGGCCTGAGATTAAAGCAGTTACCGGAGAGGCACTTCGTACATTTGTTTACCATGAAATTCTGGTGAGTTCTAAATTGCCATAAATCTTTTTCCCCCCAATATCAAATCAATTATTTGGAATCTTTTTATTGGAGTTATTAGTTTCTATGCTTGATTGTCTTTTCAGATTGGATACCTTGAATATTGCAAGCTACGTGGTTTTACAAGCTGTTATATATGGGCTTGCCCTCCTCTAAAGGGTGAAGATTATATTTTATATTGTCATCCCGAAATTCAGAAAACACCAAAATCTGATAAGCTCCGAGAATGGTGAGCCTAATAACCTTCAGGAAAGAAACTTTCTTATCTTGTATTTGTTAAATTCCGTCCATCTCTAAACTCTTTGCATGCTTTCATATCTTTCTTCAGGTATCTATGCATGTTAAGAAAAGCTGCAAGGGAAAACATTGTAGTTGATCTCACCAATTTATACGATCATTTCTTCGTACCCACCGGTGAATCTAGAGCTAAGGTAACAGCAGCCAGGCTGCCATATTTTGATGGTGACTATTGGCCTGGTGCTGCGGAGGATCTTATATATCAGATTCGTCAAGAAGAAGATGGCAAAAAACAGAATAAGAAAGGACTAACCAAAAAAACCATCACAAAAAGGGCTCTAAAAGCGTCTGGTCAAACTGATCTTTCTGGTAACGCGTCGAAGGATCTGCTATTAATGCATAAAGTAATTTTTCATCCAGAGCTTCATTTTTTATATAATTTTTTAAGCAGGCCTGTTTTCTTTGCACTTCTGCATAATTGAAAGTTGAGTCCTCCTATCAGGGTTAATAAATTATGTTCTGACTGTTCTTTGAAAAAATATATTCCTTTTTCTTCAGCTTGGTGAGACAATTTGCCCGATGAAGGAAGATTTTATCATGGTTCATCTTCAGCATGCTTGTACTCATTGTTGTATTTTAATGGTATCTGGGACTTGTCATGTGTGCAGACAGTGCAAAAATTTTCAGCTTTGTGATAAGTAAGTTGCTGCTGTATTTACCTGCATTATTGCTTTTAAAGATGTTAATTTTATTGTGTAGTGACCAACAATATGCAAATATTTTTAGAGGGGCTCTTTACATGTAAAGCTGTAGTTTCACTGATTGCAAGCAAGGTTGTGAATGTGTAAATAGTTCATTTGCTTTGATCTTGCATGGAATCGTACAAGTGGTTGTGCAATTTTTGGAATAACTTGCTTGACTACCAGAAGGAATTTTTATGTGTATATAATTAATCAAGGTCTGGAACAATTAGAAAAGAAGATTAGTAGAAAGCTCGTGAGTTGCGAAAATTTCCTTCTTGATAGGTATTGGATCGAACTGTCTCACAGTGTTTTGGAATGGCAATTTGCACAAATAGATTGAGAGTTGGTCCATGTTCAAGCAGTTGAAAGAATGCCAATATATATGAACGAGGCAGTTGTTTTTTTTTTTTTTGATTTGAGGCACATCTTTTAAGTGCTTTAGCTCTGGGTCAAATGTGTGAATTTAGTCTTTGTAGAGATTTTGTTTGTCTGCACCTTTTGTAGAGCAACTAGATTTCTTGAGGTGATATGGCGTTGACTTGTTGAGTAGATGGTTAACTTTTTCAATGGATTAATTGGATTCATGTCCAGTGAAAATTGGAAATCACTGGTAAAGACTGTTTATGATCAAATCTATTATAATTGTAATTTGTAGAGCCTTATACAAGCTCTATTTGTCAGCAATTGTTATGTGCTGGAACAAATGAAGTTTCGCTGTTAGGAAATAGGAACTCATGATGTGATGCTTATCCCTGTTCTATTGAAAGTAAAAATAAAGAGAAAACTTTCTTTCCAGAATTCCCTTTTTTCTTTATCTTTGGTTTTATTGCCTCTTCCATATCATTTATAGAGTTGAAATTTTTTGAGGTAGTGATGACTGATGATCTAGAACGCCTTTCTTCTTAATCTTTGTTTTACTTGCCTTTGCCAAATAAGATCATTTTTAGAGTTGAATTTTTTCGAGGTAGTGATGACTTGCAATAGAATTATGGTTGTTTCTTGTCGGTTTTGATATTTATGTGTTTTTGTACCTTAACAGGTGTTTTGAAGCAGAAAAGAAACGAGAAGACAGAGACAGACATCCCATCAACTTGAGGGAAGTCCATCCTCTTGAGGAAGTAAGTACTCAAGTGAACACTAGATTTTGGATCGTATTGGAACTGTGTTGTATAACTACAATTTGAATTCTTGAAATCCTCTAGGTTTCAATAACTGATGTAACTGCCGATACAAAGGATAGAGACGAAATTCTTGAGAGCGAATTCTTTGACACCAGACAGGCATTTCTGAGTCTTTGTCAAGGAAATCATTATCAGTATGATACCTTGAGGCGAGCTAAACATTCATCAATGATGGTCCTTTATCATCTTCATAATCCAACTGCTCCTGCATTTGTGACAACATGCAATATATGCCATCTTGATATAGAAACTGGTCAAGGTTGGCGCTGTGAAGTCTGCCCAGATTATGATGTATGCAATGCTTGTTATCAGAAGGATGGGGGTATTGATCATCCTCATAAATTGACCAATCATCCATCTAATGCTGATCGTGATGCACAAAATAAAGAAGCCAGACAACTAAGGGTCTTGCAGGTACTGTATATACTGATTATCCATCTATATATCCCTTGAGATTTTGCATTAGATTTTTATACATCTTTCTTTCTTTCCCCGTCCTTTTTTTTTTTTTTTTTTGTAAAAAGTGAAAATTTCCCCATCATTTCAGTATATAAGAAACATGTCATTGTAAAAAAAATAATGATTTCTCAAGCATTACCATGCATCTTGGAACCCTGCATTTGTTCTTTCTACAGTTGTTTTAACATAATTGGTTTTTAACATTGCAGCTTAGAAAAATGCTTGATCTCCTGGTGCATGCATCACAATGTCGTTCACCACATTGCCAATACCCTAATTGCCGGAAGGTGAAGGGGCTTTTCCGGCATGGAATACAATGCAAAACACGTGCCTCTGGAGGTTGCGTTCTTTGTAAGAAAATGTGGTATCTTCTTCAACTCCATGCTCGGGCATGCAAAGAGTCTGAATGCCACGTGCCACGTTGCAGGTTTATGCACCATTCTTTTCTTAATCATTAAGAAGTAATGATATTTTTTGTTATCCATATAGTATAATTTATTAATTTTAATGTTGGTAAATGAATTCAGAGATCTTAAAGAACATTTGAGGAGGCTACAGCAGCAGTCAGATTCACGACGAAGGGCTGCTGTGATGGAGATGATGAGGCAGAGAGCTGCAGAGGTTGCAGGAAATGCTGGTTGACCAATATGTATATGTAAACAGTAAATATGTTATTGTGGTGAGAAAGGTTGTGCAGGGCAAGGGCACTGGCTGGAACAAAAGCAATGATGGAAAATTGGCAGAAGTAGAGAATTTAGATGAATTATACAACTGATTGATAGGGGAACAAACAACCCTTACAGTGAAGTAAATTTCCCCTTTGATAGTCCGGTGCTGCCCTCGACATCAGCTGCTGCTAACTAGATGAAGTTGTCACTGATCTGTGTTGATCGTTATGACTGATTTGGTGATTCTTTGATTTTTATCTTATTGTATTCTGCTCAATGCCATCCATGGTTTGGATGGTGATTGTACTATAATTGTTCTAATCCGTTATCTTTTACAAGTGAATGTGGGAAGGAAGAATTTTAGATGTACCCCCCCTTTTTTGTAGAATGTCTTCCTACTTAAAGATGACAAGAATAAGTAGTGTCTAAGAACTGCAGCAATTCATTTTATTTATACTGTGATGTTATTATGTTGATATAGTTTATACTTATTTTAATGAAGCCATATATTTAATTCTATCCTATTACATGTACTAGTCTGTTAAAATCGCAAAGCAACAGGTGTCAAATATTGAAAGTCTCTACGTGGCGCTGAAACCATATATAACACAATAATATGTGGTCACTATATTTTCCTTTCCAGAGACTGCAAGTTTGAATAATTATCCAATCTTTTTTGTCCTAATAATATATGGTTTTTTCCTACACAAAAGTACATAGCTAATAGCTTCACCGGTCCTGAAAATCAAACAGCAGCAAGAATCAAGATGACTACAACTGCGAAACTGGGTCATTCATATTCATACTGTCATTATATGTACAACAGCCCCACCCCCAGCAACCCCAACCCCAGATGGGTAAGCACCACCAGATGGCAGAGTTTGGTACCCAAAGCATCCTCCTCCGGAAACAAAACAACAAAAGGCAAGAAAAGCAAGACCATCCCGGACCCAACACCACCACCACAAGAAGAAGAAGAAGAAGAACAGGCCATGTCTTTAAGTCTAGATGATGTGAACCCAGTTGGGTTGGGGAGGAAATCTCGGCAGATATTTGATGAAGTGTGGAGGAAGTTCTCTGGGTTGGGATAGATATTGAGGACTAGTTGAGATGATGATTAGGAATCTTTAGATGCTCTTTTGATTAGAGAATGCCACATGTATTGCGGAATCATAGAGTTGACTTGAGTTAATTGCGGAATCTTAGAGTTGACTTGAGTTAATTGCATGACACTCCCCCTCAAACTGGACGGCTGTGGACGAACAAGTTTGCTTGTAAGCTGAAGATGACGCCGATTGTGGAGGCCCTTGGTTAGAAGATCATCAATCAGATGGGACATAGAGAACCAGATGGCTGCCAAGAGCAACATTCTTGCAAACAAAATGGTAATCCAATTCGATATGGCAAGTGCGAGCATGATGAATTAGGTTTGCAGCAAGGTATGTGGCACTGATGTTGTCACAGTACAGTGATGTAGGAAAAGAAACAGGGCAACCCAACTCATGAAGAAGGAAACTGACCCATACGGTTTCAGCACAAGCATGTACCAAGGAGCAATATTCCGACTTAGCATTGAAGCACGCAACCGTGGGTTGCTTTTTGGAGCACCATGAGATAAGAGTGAAACCTATAAAAATGAGGTAACTAGTGGTAGAACGGCGAGTGTCAGGGCAACCAGCCCAATCCACATCAGAAAAAGCACGGATGCTAAGTGGTGTAGGAGAGGGACTGATAATAATGCCTTGGTCAAGAGAACCCTTAAGATATTGAAGGATCTGTTTGACAGCAACTAAGTGAGGCTGACGTGGTGCACTCAGAAATTGGGCAATAGTGCTAACGGCGAAAGCAATATCAAGGCGAGACAAGGTCAAGTATTGTAATGAGCCAACTAAGTGATGAAATTCAGTTGGATTGTCAAGAAGAACACCATCAGTATTGGAGAGTCAGACCTTGGCATCAAGAGCTGTGGAAGATGGTTTGCATTCGATCATGTTGCTACGATGAAGAAGATCTAATGTGTATTTTACCTGAAAAATGTGTAATCCATGCAAATGCAGAAGGACCTCAAGACCGAGAAAGTAACGCAAGGAACCCAAGTCTTTTACATCAAAGGCCAAGAGACTGTATAAATTGATCAATGGATTCAGTATGGCTACCTGTCAATGCAATGTCATCAACATATAATAACAAGTAAAAAACATGGTCAGCATGGCGATAAATGAAGAGAGATGGATCAACCTTGCTTTGGGTGAACCCAAACCGAATGAGAAAGACACTGAAACGGTTGAACCAAGCACAAAGTGTCTGTTTGAGTCTATATAATACTTTTTGCAGTTTGCAGACAAAATGCGGATGTTGTGGATCAACGAAACTTGGAGGCTATAACATGAAAACCTCCTTATGAAGAAAACCGTTTAAAAAGGCTTTCTTGATGTCCAACTGGAGAAGGGGCCAAGAGTTTGTGACAGCAAGACAGAGAACTATACGAATCGTGGCATGTTTAACAACCGAGTTGAAAGTTTCATCATAATCGAGGCCAGGTTGTTGGTGAAAGCCCTTTGCAACAAAACAAGCCTTATAACATTCAATTGAGCCATCGGAATGCCGCTTAATACAGAAGACCCATTTGTAGCCAACTGTGTTCTGAGAAGCAGAGGGAGGAACCAAGTTCCAAGTATCATTCTTCACCAGAGCATTGAATTCATCAGTCATTGCATCATGCCACTCAGAATGTTTGACAGCCTGGGTGTAGCAGGTAGGTTCAAAAGGTTGTGATAGAACCGTAGCATGCGCCTAAGACAGTAGATAACGGACAGTACCTGGGTTGTCTCACACCATCACGATCACGTAAAGTCGTAAACGAGTTGTCATATGATGAGTGGGAACCAACGTGGGTGGTGGTGACTGAGGTGGAGCTGCAGCAGCCGACGTAGGCACATGTGGAATGGCAACCAGCATAGGTACATGTGGAGCGGCATCATCACATGGCGGAGCTTGGTCGGCGCACGATAGAGCAGGCAACTCGATTGGAACTGTGGAATCGAGATGGTGGAGCTCTAATGTGACATACTGCAGTGGAAAATCTGAGACCTGTGTGCTAGTAAAAGGAAATTTAAGCTCATTAAAAATAACATGACGCGATATATAAACCCGTTGATTTACCGGATAAATGCACCAATAGCCTTTGTGATGAGAACTGTACCCCAGGAAAATATATTCTGTCGAACAAGGTTGAAGTTTGTGTGAGACATAAGACCCAAGGTGAGGAAAACATGCACACCCAAAGGTGCAAAGATGACCATATGTAAGGTTTTTATAAAAAGAACGGAATGAGGAGATGACCACTTTAGCAGTGGCGTAGGGAGAAGGTTAATGAGGTAGATAAACGTTAAGGCCGCCTCAACCCATAGGTTTAAGAGCATGAGCCGCAGAAAGTAAGGTGCGGGTCATGTCCGCAATATGATGGTGCTAATGCTCGCAAAGCCCGTTTTGTTGAGGCGTGTGAGGACACGAGCGACGATGATGAATACCTAAAGTTTGACAAAAATTTGTAAATTGAGAATTAACATACCTAGTTCCACCATCACTTTGGAAGATCTTAATGGATGAATTAAATAAATTTTTGATCATGACAACAAAAATGCAAAAATGTTTAAAAACCTCAGATTTTTGACGCATGGGATAAATTCATGAATAGCGAGAAAATTCATCAGTAAATAAAACATAATATTTAAAACTAGAAACAGAAGAAACAAAAACATCCACACATCAGGATGAATAATATGGAAGGGAAAAGTTGCATAAACTTTATTTAAATAAAAAGGAAGTTTGTGAGACTTGCTAATGGCGCAGTCATTATAAAAGGAAAAATCGCTGGAAAAAGTAGGCCCTAAAATCTAAGAGCCTAATTGACGAAGAACAGCAGAAGACGGGTGACCAAGATGGAGGTGCCAGAGGTTGGAGGCGGATGCCGCCAAAGCAAACGCTTGTGACGGCGAGAGCGAGTAGAGACCGTCCTTACATGGGCCATGAAATAATAGAACACCAAAGGTGTGATCAGAGATAGTATAGTCTGATGGAGTGAAAGTAAAACTGACAAAGTTATCTTTAGTGAAACGTGTAACAGGCAACAAATTTTTGTTTAAAGACGGTACTTGAAAAATATTACTAAGAAAGAATTTATGGGAGCCAAGAGACAGAGGAAGATTACCAATGTTGGTAATGAGGAGAGTAGCCCAATTATCGAGTAAGATAGAAGTATTACCATTAAACATAATAGAGTCCGGAGGTGCAGTACTCGTCATGTGGTGGGTGGCACCGGTGTCAGGATACCAGGTGTAATCAGGAGGTGGTTGGTATAAAGCGACATGCATGCTAGCAAATGGACTGGTGAGAGACCCATGGCCATGATTGCGGTGAGGACAAGTCAGGTTTGAATGTTGTGGAGTGGAACAAGTGGAGCACCATTGTGATGTAGGAGCACCAAGAATACCACGACCACGGCCGCATGAGTGTCCACAACGACCACCATAACCAAAGCCACGATGTTGACCATGGCTAGAAGAGGGCGCTTAAGTGAAATTGGCAGCAAATGAGGGAGACTGACACAGTAACAAGGGTCGTTGTACTGTTGACATCAGTGGGCTTGTGTGCAACAACTGAGATTCATATAAAAGAAGACGCACACAAAGATCCTCAAATTTCGACAAATGAGGAAAATTAAGAATAGCAGTGATAATCATACCATAGTCTGAGTCGAGACCACAAAGAACAACAGTGACTAAATTAGTTGTTGAGACCGGTTCCTTGATGGCGACAAGAGAGTCAGAGAGGGACTTGGCATGTTGAAGATAAGCAGATATTGTTTTGGTACCTTTTGACATATCCATGAGTTGAAATCGAATATTTGCCGCACTGGCAAAAGAGTGTTGAGAGAAGTTATCCTTGAGACATGTCCACATATCAAATGCATTGGTTTTTCCAACAATTAGAGAGAGCATGGGCTCAGTCAGAGTAGATACCAGGTAGCTCACAACAAGCTGATCTTGTTGAAACCACTTTAGATAGACTGGATTGGGAACCGGAACAACAGCAGTGTCGACATCAGTGGTAGTAGCGGCTGGAAGCAAAGTGGAGGGAGCTGGAGCAATTCCATCAACATAATGATACAAACTTTGGCCAATAAGAAACGGTCGTAGTTAAGTGGTCCATAAGAGATAGTTAGATTCTGTGAGTTTGAGGAAGTTGGATAGAGTAGGGCTAGGTAGGGATGGAGTCGAAGAAGAAGAGGAAGAGGAGGAGGCAACGCCGACCATTGCAATATGTAGAAGATAGGATCGGCAAAAAAAAATTAGGTTTTTCGTTAGAAAGAAAGTGTATGTGATACCATGTAGAAATATTTTGCTTGATGGAAATATTACATATTACATTGTTATATATATGTGCAGAATATTGAAAACCCTAGAAGCCCTAGTAATATCAAATAAGGAAAACTAACATAATTATAGCATACAAATGATTCTTGGTGATTAGTCCTATAATGTAGGAATCATTGAGTTAACTTGAGTTAATTGTGAAACCATATAGTTGACTTGAGTTAATTGCAGAACCATAGAGTTGACTTGAGTTAATTACATGACAGTTTGCTATTCTTGGCACTCAGAGTACTACTGTTCCAGTCGTATTGGCAGGATCCTTGTCAGGAAACTCATGCTTAGAGGATACACTGTCAATGTGCTTAAATGCTTTATGCAATTCATTCTTTCAATGTATCTTGTTGCTTAAATGCTTATGCAATTCATTTTATATTGTAATTGTTGCTTAGGCTTTGGTACGCAAAGCAGATCAAGATGTAGTAGACATGCTTCCAAGATCAATGGAGATAGTGATTGGGGATGCCGGTGACCCTTCAACTATAAAGGCTACCGTGGACAACTACAACAAAATTATATATTTTGCTACAACTCGTTCTACTATCATCGGAGATCTTTATAGAGTTGCTATCACTTTAAGCCTTTTCTTTTTCTAAAACTCATCACTTTAGTCACTCCATCAGTCAAAATTGATAAATCTAGGGGCATTTTAGTCTTCATGCATTAGATCCATGATCGATCATTTATTGTATATGTTTTTTTATCCCCATTCCTCCAATTAATTGTTTGTTTCTCAAGTCTTTTAGGGTTTTAATTTGTGTGTTTGAGCATTTTCAGGTTGTTGGATCCAAATGATGTGTTTGAAGTATTTCAGAGGAAAAAAACAATTTTAGATTATTCAAGGGACTTTTATGCCATTTGCCATCAACCACCATGAAAACTGCTATGGATTTTCACAGCAACACCCAAAGCGCTCTCAAGAACAGTGAAGACCGCTGTGGCTTTCGCAGCAGTAGTCGCAGCTGTATCCCGTGACAGTGCAATTGTGCCATATTGTGAGGGCTATATCTCTCAGCTCCGATTGAACTGTGTGTAATACAACCTATGGATTTAAAGGCCTAGAAGTCTAGTTTCCAACCCAATTTACGGTTTGTCAATTCGAATTTTCTAGAAGAAGTTATGCCCATTTTAGTACCCGAATGTCAGATCAGTCAGTCATAAAATCCGCGAATAGGATTTGTTTCGCAAGTTGTCGGAACATGAAATATTACCTTCTTGGGCATGTGTGAGAGTCTTGGGAAGCAAATAGACATCTAATCCTTATCTTCCTTCAATAAGTAATCAACTTGGATGGATTAAGAAAGAAATAGAGTTCCAAAAAGGTAAAGTTCTAAAGGGGAATTGATTTCCTTGTTGGGGGGAATTGATTTCCTTGTTGTTTAAGGACATAACCTAGCATCTATACCTATTTAAACCCCTTTGAATCCTAATTTAGAGATATCCAGCCAAGGGAGGTCCCAAGCCATAAAGGGGGCCGTCCCTCATCACTATCATCCATCTTTACGCATCGAAGATTTGAAGGCGAAGACGATTTGATCATCGAAGATTAGAAGGATTCGTTGAAGGCCTCAATGGGTTTTATCTTTTCTATTTCTTGTCTTTTTATTTCCATGATGTGTAACTAACTCCATACTAGGGGATCAATGTGAACCTATGTAATGCTCATGTTATGATTCAAACTCCATATCGTTATTAATCAATTCGGATTTAGATTTGTTCAATTCATTATATGTCTAGAATCTTGACTTGTATTGATCTACCGAAATTAATTGATACTTGTCTAGGGATTTGATAATTTATAAATTGAGATTGCACTACTGAAATAGGTAATCTTAATTACTTTTCAATTGAATGAGTATGATGTTTCTCGACATAGGAATTAATGCGAGACAATTTTGGTTCACTAATTCTTGCACGTAATGGGTTCTTGGTTATAGCTCACACCTTCGACGATGGTGAGTTGTGGTTGAGAGCACATGGTTAAATCCGCCAAGAATCACGGTAATATCATAATTAAGATGGGAATGAACTCTGAATCTGGATTGAATCTGTTTTAATGGAATTAGTTGATGAACATTGAGTATTGCATATGGGGAGCATCGGTTACCTAGTCTTCCATCTCTTGATCTCATACACCAATTCTGTGTTAAATTGCTTTCTTAGTTTGATATAGTTTTAATCAAATCAATCATTAAACAAACTCTCTTGGTTACTTTTAATTGCTTAGCTTTAATTAGGATTAGTTATAATTAATAAATCACTTTTACTCGTAGGAACGATCCCTACTTGTCGTTGTACTTATCTCTCAATTCGTGTACTTGCGAGTTAAGTTTTTATAACACGATTTTACACATCAATCCACAAATATGCTGATACTTGTAATTTTTTTTTTTTTTTAAATGACAGATAAAAAAAAATGTAAACATGTCCAATGGAAAAATGCCTTAAAAAATATTTTTTTTTACAAAACCGTAAAATAATTATATTAATAAAAATTATGATATTGGTAATTATTTATAATAATAATAATAATTGTCTCTTAAAAAAAATAACAATAAACAATGTGTAAGAATAAAATAATAATAATAATGAGATATTTATGCGATATTTATTTTCAAAAAAATTAAAATAAAAAATTATTTTTAAAAAGAAGAAAAAACCTGATTTTTTAAAAATTTTTTTTAATGGGTTTGTTGTTTGATTTTTTGTTTATTTAAGATTTTATTAAACAAGTTTACTTCTTCTTCTTTTTTTTTTTTTTTTTAATATGAAGCTAAAATTGTACTTTAACCCATTTCGTTAAAGTTGACTCTTAAATATTTGGTTACATAAATTAAAGTGATGAGTTTGGAAAAAAAGGAGAGACTAAAGTAATGAATATGATAAAAACATTTAAAATGGTGACAAATCGTGAAAAAGATGTGACTTGTGTGAAATTTGTTCAAAAAAAGACATAGGCGAGCATGACAAGAAGAGAGAAAAGAGAAAAGAGAGGGGAGTTGGTTGAATGGTGGGCCCGTATACGATAAAAAGAGAGGAAAAAGAGAGGAAAGAGAGGAAAGAGCAAAAACTCTGGTCAGAACCCCATGGTCATTGACTACCAGTCTACCACAGCCAATTCTCATTGACTTTTAAAAAGCAAAAACTCTGATCTTGATAGGGGGTGTGCGTTTAATGGATCGGTTCACTTTTCAAAGTAAACCGATAAAAAACCGATAATATTCGGTTTTTGAAAAAGTGAACTGATCAAATAAACTTTACGATTATCAACCGATCAAAAACCAATTAAACTAGACCAGTTCGATTCGGTTCAATTTTTTCGGTTTTTAGGCCTATTAGGCTAAATTACTGGGCCTTGATTTATAAAATCTGCTATGGTTTGAAAATTTGGAAAAACATAAAGGCCCGTTCTGTAAGCCTTTTTCAGTTGCTATTTTTCGAAAATAAAAATGAAAATGAAAACAGTGTTTTTAGTTTCAGTTTCGAATTCTGAAAATTCATTTGGTAGCATATACTGAAAGTTGTATTCTGAAAATAAAAACAGTAAAAACGCGTCTGGTAACTTCATTGAAAACTAAATTCTGAAAATGAAAATAATAAAAACACGTCTGATAGATTAACTGAAAACTGAAGAACTTCTACATATGTAATTTGACTCTCTCATCTCTTTAAAATATTTTTATAAGGTGTAATATTTATTTTCTTACAATTAAATTTATAATTTATAATTTAATATATATGTGAAATAATTATACAATTATTCATAATAATATAATAACCTGAATTTAATCATTTCTCACATACCATTCAATCATTTTTAATTGAATTATAAAAATGTATGATATTTGATTTGTTTGCATTAACAAAAAATATATAACTATCAATTTCCATAATGGTATGATATGTTATGCTTGCGAATTGCTCCTTATAACATCAACTATTCCATCATTGGAAACCGCAAACATTCTCACAAGACAGTTCCCTACAAAACAAAATACGTGCAAGTATTGTTACAGTACATTTTTTCCACAAGTTGCACACCTAAAAGCATTAAGATCACTACTAGTTGAGAAAGACAAAATGATTTCAATGAACTATGAATATGATAACACAACACCCTTTTTAAGTCTCTCAAACCAATCAATCAAATACTGAAACAGCTCACTTGATATATGGTTCTCAAATCTAAGCTCATCTTTTTCATTATCATTAGTATATACAAACCCAAAAGAAAGAAGAAAACCGAAACCGAACCGTGGGCACCACTAATCAAAAGTATTTACAAGGGAATATTATCTAAGCAAAGTAGTCTTGATTTTTGGCTGGCGATGAAAATTTCTTCTGCTCTTTATTTCTTAAAGCCTTCATAGAAGATATGTTCATGTAATCATGTCCTTCTCTATGGCTTCGTCTATTTCCATTTGCTCTTGCCTGCACTCTTCACTACAAAATGGAGTGTCTCTCTGTAAAACAAAACATCATAAATATTAGAAACCCTAACCTTGCAAAAATCACTCATCAATCACATATATGTGAGGCCTGAGAATTTCTTAGACATCCAATCAGCTCACTAATGTAATTAATAGAAATGAATCTAGATCTAAGAACGAGAGAGAGAGAGAGAGAGAGAGAGAGAGAGAGAGAGAGAGAGAGAGAGAGAGAGAGAGAGAGAGAATAAACTTGTCTGCATTCATTTCTCATTTTCCTTACCTTAATATATCGATATTCAGCTTATCAGGTGTAACTGATTCTGTTATAAGCTGACAGCATCAAATAGACTTATATTGACTAACAGACTGACTCTTGACTAACCGACTGACTAACAGATTCGTTAGTTGACTACTTAAGACATAAACGGTGCCGTATTGGCAAAGCCCACTAACTGACCTGACCCCAAAACAGTGGCATATTATGCCTTAGGAAAAGATATAAAAACGCACTATCACGTTCCGAAAAAATACACTTCAACTCATTCGATTTTCAGAGCTTAAACCCTAAATCCCGATTCTATTTCACCATCTTCAATCTCACTTCAATCTCTTCCCATTTCTACGATCCTGACAATACCCCACCCTTAAAAACACCCTTGTCCTCAAGGGTGGAATTCTGGAAAGCGAGAAACCATGACCAACGCATCCTCCCAAGTGGCATCAGCTGGGGTCGTGTTCGACCACTGAACCAAATGCTGGGCGACAGCTTGATTTCCTCTTTTCACCATCTTACGAGCCAAAATCTCCACGGAATACACCAAAAGTTGTCCATCCGAACCTGTATGAGGCAATTTCAAGCTTGGAGGTGACCGAGTCTCCCACTCTCTTCTTCAGTTGGGAAACGTGGAAGACCGAGTGAATTCGAGACCCTAGAGGAAGCTGAAGACGATAAGCAACCTGTCCTATCTTGGCTAACACCAAGTATAGTCAGAAGAACCTAGGAGCAAGCTTGAAGTTCCAGCGGATCACCACTGATGGCTGTCTGTAGGGTTGCAACCTCAGGCAAACCCAGTCACCCACTTCAAATTTTCTTTCAGTCTTGTTTCTATCAGCATAGAACTTCATTCTTGATTGTGCATGGTGTAGGGCCTCTTTTAGGATTGATTTAAGCTTCACTCTGTTAGTAGAAAATTCCCTAGTGTCCAATCCTGAACCACCTTGAATAGAAATGTTAAATAGGGGAGGCTTATACCTATAGAGTGCCTCAAATGAAGTCATAGTCAGAGTAGAATGGTAGTTGGTGTTGTACCACCATTCTGCCATAGGAAGCCAACCGGGCCATTTCTTCGGTCTAGCTCCAGTCATGCACCTCAAATAATTGCCTAGGCATTGGTTGAGCCGTTTGCTCTAACCATCTGATTGTGGGTGGTAAGCAAAGCTTAGGCAAAGCTTAGTTCCCACCAATCGAAACAAGTTCTGCTAGAAGGAGCTTGTAAAGATTTTATCTATGTCACTGACCAATGTTGAGGGTAACCTATGCAGTTTGTGAATGTTGTCAAAGAAAACTTTTGCCATTTGTGCTGCAGTAAAAGGGTGTGATAAGGTTAGGAAATGTGCATACTTTGTATACCTGTCAATAACCATTAGAATAGTGTCTTGCCCTCTGGAATTAGGTAAGCCTTAAATGAAGTCAAAGGTGTTAGGATTATGCTCAATAGCAAGAGTGTAATGTTGTAATTAACAATCTTTTTCATATTAATAAAGTGATTTCTGGTTTAACAAATCGTATAGCATTTATAGTTTAATATTATAATTGTCAAAGTAAATAATCATAAGGTCTAAAGACTATGGGAAAAGAAGAATTGTTCGTACATCTAGATATGTATGTGGTAGACACAATTCTTTAGTTAGTCTTGAATAATGTTCACAACTTAAGTTAAAGGTTGGGCACCTTTATCTTGTTAAAGTTGTAGAATTCTTTTGCTAGCATTTGAGTGGGATCAAATGAGATATGATGAGTCTAAAATCATCGGAGTGTCTTCGAGCAAAAGGATCTAGTGCACTGGGTGCATTGAACTGGATCACAATGAAATACTTTATCTATAACCGTCAGTAGATAAAAGTCTTTTCATTATCAGGACAATCGGAGAGTCTATCTTAATCCTGAGATAAATGATGGACTTATGGTTGCAAGTGATATCATTTGAGTTATCAATGAGTACGATTATATCGCATAGTCTATCCTCGATAGTTTGGTGATATTCATTTGTTAATCGATAGAGGACTTCATTTATAGATATGGACATCGTGGCTCCATTTAATTAAATGAGAGTATAATATCATCATATGGATGTTTTGAGGTAATTGGATATTAAATCTCAACGTTGAGTTTTCGATAGTGTCTATTGAAAACATGGCTTCTGGACAAGTCAAAATATCCAAGTTCAAAACGTGGTCATATGAGTAAATATGGTAACTTGGAGAGTTATAGGCGGTCTATGAACTCTTGGCGATTACTGATATTAATCACGAGGATACACTATCTCCAATATGATTGTCTAGGGTATGAATGAGGAGCATCTTCCTTTTCTATCTTTATTTAAGAGTTCAGTTTTAGCTCTTTAGTGGAATGAGTTAAAATTAATGGATCGGACCTAAGTGAATCATTTGTTGATTGTGATTAGGTTATGTCTATTGAAGCTTAAATTTAGATGGCCCGCCAAGATCCCCAATCCACACGGACTTGCATGGATCACTTGATATATTCTACCGGACCAATTTAAGGGTCCATCTAGAATTGCATTTAATATATTAAGAATATAATTTGCACATTATTTTAGTAATGGGCTGCTCAATTATATTAATATATTAATGAAAGACATGTGGGCTTGTTTCTTTTAGTAAGAATGGGTCTGGTTCACATGTGGGCTTTTTATTTAAAGTCCAATGGATTAAATGAAATAAGAAAATAATATTTTGGCCCATTTACTCTAAGTGGGGCGGCAAGGGTTATTTTTAACCTAATATATTATTTTGTTTCATTGTTTTAATTAAATAAGAATTAATTAATTTATTAATTAATTGTTTAATTAAAGAAACAAATCTTTTCTAATCAGGAAATATATTTCCTAAAAGTAAAAGTAAAAGACTTGTTTGATAAGGAAATAAATAATTAGTTTTATTTATTTAATCAAATAAGAAGTCTTTTTATTTAGTCAAAATAAAAGAATAAAAGATCTATGAGTTGGATTAGGGTTTGATGTCTTAAAAACTAGATGGAAATTAGGGTGCAACATAAGCCTATGGTGGGCATGTGTTTTTGCGGCAACCCTAGTTATTTCTAGGTTAGGATTTCGGCAACCCTAATAATAAAAGAAAAGAAGAAGCAAACTTGGGCCACCAATATATTGACAAGTATAGAATTCGGCCACTTCATGTGTTCTTGATGAAAATTTCTTCTTCTTCTCAATTCATAGAAAGATTTTATTCTACTAAAACAAAAAGGAGTGTTAGATTATTCTTTGATAGTATACTATTTGCTTATTCATCAATAAGCTTGTGTGTACGATATCGATCTAGGTTCACGCGAGTTTCGATCATTAGATTGAGAACTCAAAAGTGACCGGAATAATCTTAGTCATTCTTTTGATTGTTTTTGTGACTAACAAAGAAAAGAAAAGTTTTGTCCATTCACAGGTTTGCAATTCAAAGAAAAGGGAGACCACGCTCCTAGGTGATCCACGTTCGTGCTAGGATTGAAGATCTTGCGGATTACCATCGACGTAAGTCAATCGGATCACGCGACAAAAGGTATTCTACTTTTTGTTATTGTATATGTATGTTTAATTAATTAAAGGGTTTAAGGTTCATAAAAGGAAAAATTTTTAAAAGTCACTAAATCTTATTTTTAGTCTCGCTTCCGCTGCGTGAACTTCTTGGTATTTTTCCCTACAAAAGGCTATATCGTGCCACGGTGTAAAAGGAATTGGTAGGGGCTGTAATAGGCCCGGAGATTTCACACGCTCTGATTTGCATTGTTGGTAAATAGGGCAGTTAGTAACCCACAAGTTTACTTCCTTGTTGAGGGATTTCAAAAAGAAAAATTGTTGTGCCCTCTTAGTTGTTCCTTTAATACCTAAGTGTCCTCCCAATGGGGTGGTGTGAGCTTCCTCAATTTGTTTGGCTCTCAAAGAGCCTTGGCAGCCTACATAGATCTTCCCTAGGTGTTTTAGGATTCCATTAGATGATGTGAATTCTGTACTAGCATTTGGGTTTACCATTAGTCACAGTAACTCCTCCTCAGCTAAAGGGTCTAGTTCATAACTTTCTAACACCTCCAATTCCCAACTCGGTTGTGTCATAGAAATTGTTTGAATGGACCTATCATC
Source organism: Acer saccharum (assembly GCA_030490815.1). NCBI lineage: Eukaryota > Viridiplantae > Streptophyta > Magnoliopsida > Sapindales > Sapindaceae > Acer > Acer saccharum. The sequence goes on along the minus strand of CM059868.1, from coordinate 55,260,797 downwards.
TTGGTGTGGAACAGCTTTAGACAATCCATCCGCCACAACATTGTCGCTTCCCTTCTTATACAAGATTTCGTAGTCGAACCCAAGCATCTTAGAAAGCCATTTATGCTGTAGAAGGGTGGTCATTTTTTGTTCTAGGAAGAATTTCAGACTTCGATGGTCAATTTTGATGATGAACTTGCTGCCATGTAGGTATGCCTCCCACTTGTGCATAGCATAAACAATGGCTAGGAGTTCTTTCTCATAAGTCGACAACTTGAGTTTCCTAGGAGGTAGAGATTTGCTGATGTAGGCCAATGGTCATCCCTCTTGCATAAGGACAGCCCCTATTCCCACCTCACAAGTGTCCGTCTCTAGAACAAATACGTTGGAAAAATCTGGTAACGCTAGGACCGGGGTTGTAGTCATGGTCCTCTTAAGTGTTTCAAAAGCTTCCTCTGTCCCTTCTCCCTATTTGAAACCATTCTTATTTAGTAATTCTGTCAAAGGCTTGCTAATGAGCCCATATCCCTTCACAAATTTCCGGTAGTACCTCACAAGCCCTATGAATCCTCTTAATGCCTTCAAATTGGTTTGTTTGGGCCAGTCTAACATCCCTTGCACCTTCTTTGGGTCAGCCGAAACCCCCTTGCCCGAGATAATGTGTCCAAGGTACTCTAGTTCCATTTGACCGAACTCGCATTTGCTCTTTTTGATAAATAGTTGGTGCTGCCTTATAATGGATAGAGCTAACCTTAGATATTCTTCATGCTTCTTAAGAGATTTGCTATAGATTAAAATGTCATCAAAGAACACAAGCACCATTTTTCTTAGGAAGGGTTGAAAGATATCGTTCATTAGACTTTGGAAGGTAGATGGGCCATTAGTCAAGCCAAATGGCATGACTTTAAACTCATAGTGCCCTTGATGTGTCCTAAAAGCGGTCTTGTGTATGTCCTCCTCCGCCATCCTAATTTGGTGATACCCAACCCTCAAGTCAAGTTTAAAGAATACCTCCGCCTCGTGTAGCTCATCTATAATAAGGATAGGGAACTTATCTTTGATTGTTATCTTGTTTAGCACGCGACAATTAAGGTAAAACCGCCAATTTCCATCCTTCTTCTTAACTAAGAGGATTGGTGACGCAAAAGGGCTATTGTTGGCCCTAATGATCCCATTAGAAAGCATTTCCTTCACAATCCTCTCAATTTCATACTTTTGAACGAAGGGGTATCTATAGGATCTTACATTTATAGATTTGCTATTTAAGAGTATGGGTATGTGGTGGTCATGGCTACAGTTAGGTGGTAGAGTTTGTGGTTCATGGAAAAGGTCCTCAAACTCTACCATGATTGATTCCAAACCCTAGGCACTAAGGGTGATTTTTCTTCCATAGTTAAGAAATAAAGTTGCACTAAAGGTTCAACCCTTCCGTGTGCTTTTTGGAGTTGTTCCCCACTTGATTTCTCTCCTAGCATAGTAAACTTCCCTTCCTTGGTGACTCCTTGCAAGGTCACCCATTTTCCCTTCCACATAAAACTCATACTCAATCGCGTAACATCTAACATTACCGGCCCTATTTCCTTAATCCATTGCATGCCCAAGACAACATAGCAACCCCTTAAGGTTAGGAGTCTCATCTATGTAGTAAACTCTACTCCTTTTAGAGACCAAGTGAAATCCGGGCACTTAGCTTGGTTCCCAATCCTGTCTCTTCCTTCAACGGTCACCCATATCCTATTAGTGTTTTCGATTCTAACACTTGTGAATTTTGCTGTTTCGAGATCCAAAAAATTGTGGGTTGATCCGCTATCGACTAAGATGGTAATGTCACGGTTTTTGATCCTTCCTTTAAGTTTAATAGTTTGCATGCCTGTACTGCCTGATAAGGTATGATGCGAAATAATAATATTTTCTTCCACAGTCGTTTCTTCCTTTACTAAGGCAGCCAGTTCCTCTTCCTTCTCCCCTTCACTACCCTCTTCATCCTCTCCATACATCGTGTAAAACTGTTTAAAAGCACACTTGTGGTCATACGAATACACTTCATCACAATTATAACACAGTCATTTGTCTCTCTTTAGTTTCATTTCTGCAGGTGTTAACCTTTTAATGGGGATGGCTGAGTTCTCCTTTTTATAGGAAGAAATAGGTAGATGTGGGTATTTTTGTGGGAAGGTATTGGTAGTTGGTTTGGGAACCAGTGTTGGTCCATTTGGGTAGGTGTATGGAAGGTGTGCCTAGTGAGAAAGGCTTAGCAACCCAGGGTCTTGGCTTTTTAGACTCTATTAAAGCCTCTTGTAGTTTGGCAAGTTGTATGGTTGAATTTAGGTCTAGTGGATTAAACATCCACACTAAATGTTTTATTTCTCCTTTCAACCCACTAATGAAGCTTGATAGGAAAAATCCTTCCGTAAGCCCTAGGTTTTTAGATAGTAGCCTAGGTTGGATCTCCTCGAATTTGTCCTGATAATCGATGACAGTGGAGGTTTGGTGCGGTATGTGGAATTCCCCTACAACATCCTCCTGGTCCACATCTAGGAACCTGGTCAAAATAGATTGAGAGAATTCTTCCCACTCAATACCTTCTTTTAGCCCATAAACAGACTGATACCATGCCTCAGCCTTTTTTTTTTCTTTTCGAAATGGATTAATGCTATTAGCACTTTTTGGTTAATAGCCACATGGTGTACTATGAAAAAACCTACCACACTTCCTAATCCAAGTCTGAGGGTTCTCACCATCGAATTTAGGAAATGAAAGTGTATGAGGCTTTAGTGTGGATTCATTGATTACCTTGACTGTAGAACTGGTTTGACCTGGCTGATTTTGGTTGTCGAATCGTGGCTCTCCATTAGATCCTCTAGGTGGCGTGCCCAGGATTCCCTTCTGTCTTTCACCATTTATATCCCCACGCATCATTGCAATCACAATTAAATCAAGTAACCTGTTGTATATATTGTTCATTTACCTTTGTATGTAGCCTGTTTTATTGTTCATCTATCTTTGTTATATGACTACGCACTTCTATTTTTAATGCTTCTCTTCCTTCCTCAGACTCATGTAGAAGGCTCTCCATAAAATCATATTTGAAGCCCAATTCCGCAAACCTTGCCTCGATGATTTGATGTTGACGTGTACCTTCAGCTATGGATGACTGGAAGAGTGCCTAAGAATGTTGCTCTAATACTAGTTGCAAGGCCTGCGAATTTCTCAGAAATCCAATCAGCTCACTAATGTAATTAATAGAAATGAATCCAGATCTAAGAACAAGAGAGAGAGAGAGAGAAATAGTTGAGAGAGAGAGAGAGAGAATTTGTAGAGAGATAGATTAAATAAACTTGTCTGCATTCATTTCTCATTTTCCTTGCCGTAATACATCGATATTCAGCTTATCAGGTGTAATTGATTCTGTTACAAGCTGACATCATCAAACAGACTTGTATTTACTAACAAACTGACTGACTAACTAACGGATTCATTAGTTGACTAATTAAGACATAAACGATGCCGTATTGACATAAATGACCTGAACCCCAAAACGGTGGCGTATTACGTCTTAGGAAAAGATATAAAAACGCAGGTTCCGACAAAACACACTTCCACTCATTCGATCTTCAGAGCTTGAACCCTAACTCCCAATTCTATTTCACCATCTTCAATCTCACTTCAATCTTCTTCCCATTTCTGCGATACTGACAATATATTCCAAAACAGTAAAAAAGATAATATTTGTCAGATCCCCATCCAATTAAATCTGAGTTTATGGATGTAAAGATGGAAGTTCCTTTAAGTTCTGGACAAGGAAGTACCCATAACAATGAGATGAAAATAAATATGGATGATATCAGCAACCAGAAACCTGATGACGAGCCTACCGTATATGATGAGTCTGCTGCATCAGATAAGCAAGAAAACATAAGAGTTGAGAAAGAGAATGAATCGGCTAAACAAGAAAATGTGACGCAGCCTGCTGAAAATGTTGCCGGAACCAAGTCTGGAAAGCCCAAAATAAAGGGGGTATCATTCACTGAACTGTTCACTCCAGAGCAAGTCAGAGAGCATATGTTTGGCCTCAGGCAGTGGGTTGGCCAGGTATGTCAATAATTTTTTTTTTGCGAAATACATTTATCAATGAGTTTTATGAACTAAAAAATAAATATTATATTTCACAATTTGCTAGAAAATTGCAGTAAATTGATCCAGTGTGATGGCAGGGATTGTGTATGGAACGAGGATAGATAAACTATCCATTTCAGTAGTTAGAATATATTTTACTAGATGTTACATTTCGTAAAATGTCTGCCAAAATTTTGATAACCTCTTTAATTTCTATTTTCTTATCCATAAAAATTGTAGTTATTTTGTAGTAAAAATGCGAGTCTTATGTTTCTGTTGGACTCTTGAAACCTAAACAAGAAAATATATCCTTCTTATATTAATATGACATGTATTTGTGATTGTATAGTTCTATACTGATAAGGCATATGCATTCAGGTCCTCTTGCTTTTGAACACTATTTGTTTCATATACTATGGAGAACGTTAGATTATCCACTTTACACCTTATTGTTGGTTGATAATGTTTGTTTCTTTTATCAGAGTAAAGCGGAGGCAGAAAAGAATCAAGCAATGGAGCATGCAATGAGTGAGAACTCTTGTCAGCTTTGTGCAGTTGAGAAGCTGACTTTTGAACCGCCACCTATATATTGCACACCATGTAGCGCTTGTATCAAGCGAAACGCAATGTATTATACTATGGGAGCTGGTGATACACAACATTATTTCTGTATTCCATGTTACGATGAGGCTCGTGGAGAAACCATTGTTGTTGATGGGACTACCATTCCAAAGGCAAGGTTGGAGAAGAAGAAGAATGACGAGGAGACTGAAGAATGGGTAAGTTTTATCTTTGTTGTAGTTGTATCTGTTCTGTATGTCTGTATGTTGCATGATGGTCTTAAACAGTCACTCTGATGTATTTTGTTTTTCACCATAATCATATGCAGTGGGTTCAATGTGACAAATGTGAAGCTTGGCAACATCAAATCTGTGCTTTATTTAATGGCAGAAGGAATGATGGGGGGCAAGCTGAATATACTTGCCCTAATTGCTACATAGATGAGGTTGAAAGAGGAGAGCGTAAGCCTTTACCACAGAGTGCTGTTCTTGGGGCCAAAGACTTGCCGCGTACAATCCTTAGTGACCACATAGAGCAGCGACTGTTTAAAAGATTGAAGCAAGAGAGACTAGAGAGGGCAAAGTTTCAAGGAAAATCATACGATGAGGTACTTAATATTTATGATGTCATGTCTGATGTTCTCTGGATGATGGTTATATATATGGAGTTTGTAGTGATACTAGCACAAATTTTCTTTGTTGATGTATGTTCAGTTTTCGTATTATATACTGTATATTTTGACTAGTTTTTATTTATTTATTTATTTTTTAATTTCATTTTAAGAAGCTGAGCAGCTTAGACTTGGATGGCTAATCTGTAAAATTATAGCGTATCCAAGTCTGTGTCAACCAGAATAATTTAGAAGTACAGCATGATGGTACAATATAGCCTGAAAATCTGCAATGAGTAGTTTGTTACCTTATTTTGATAATAAAATTTAACTCGGATGTCAGTTAAGGTTCTGATCTAGCCAGATATATGAATATTGGAGCACTTTCTCTAATTATGTAGTAGGTTAGTTTAGGTGATTACATGTTTTTTTATAGTCAAAATGTTTCATTTGGTAGTTTATGGGGTGATTAGTGTGGTATTTACAGATGATATTTTTTCTGGAACCAGTTTACTCTGCTAGACATCATCCTAATTATGTAATTTTATGTCACGTTAAAATTTTCATTGCATCTTTTTGGTTTTTTCAAAACTTATGTGATGATATTCTAGTGGGTTAGACTCTATTATCTAAGTATGTCGAGAGTATCATAAGCTAATACCCTTATATTATTTCTAGGTTCTTGGGGCAGAATCGCTTGTAATTCGAGTTGTTTCATCGGTTGACAAAAAGGTGGAAGTGAAACAGCGGTTCCTTGAAATTTTCAGGAAGAGAATTACCCAACAGAATTCCCATATAAATCCAAGGTATTGAAGATAAACTCAATAAGCTCTATAAATTCTCATACATTGATAAGGTTTAATAGAATTGTATAATACCTCCTGAACAGATACTTATGATTATCTTTTTCAGGTAGTTTTGTTGTTTCAGAAGATTGAAGGTGTAGAAGTGTGTCTATTCGGCATGTATGTTCAAGAATTTGGATCAGAATGTCAATTTCCAAATCAACGCTGTGTTTATTTGTCATATTTGGATTCTGTGAAGTATTTTAGGCCTGAGATTAAAGCAGTTACCGGAGAGGCACTTAGTACATTTGTTTACCATGAAATTCTGGTGAGTTCTAAATTGCCATAAATCTTTTTCCCCCCAATATCAAATCAATTATTTGGAATCTTTTTATTGGAGTTATTAGTTTCTATGCTTGATTGTCTTTTCAGATTGGATACCTTGAATATTGCAAGCTACGTGGTTTTACAAGCTGTTATATATGGGCTTGCCCTCCTCTAAAGGGTGAAGGTTATATTTTATATTGTCATCCAGAAATTCAGAAAACACCAAAATCTGATAAGCTCCGAGAATGGTGAGCCTAATAACCTTCAGGAAAGAAACTTTCTTATCTTGTATATGTTAAATTCCGTCCATCTCCAAACTCTTTGCATGCTTTCATATCTTTCTTCAGGTATCTATACATGTTAAGAAAAGCTGCAAGGGAAAACATTGTAGTTGATCTCACTAATTTGTACGATCATTTCTTCGTACCCACCTGTGAATCTAGAGCTAAGGTAACAGCAGCCAGGCTGCCATATTTTGATGGTGACTATTGGCCTGGTGCTGCGGAGGATCTTATATATCAGATTCGTCAAGAAGAAGATGGCAAAAAACAGAATAAGAAAGGACGAACTGAAAAAACCATCACAGAAAGGGCTCAAAAAGCGTCTGGTCAAACTGATCTTTCTGGTACCGCGTCGAAGGATCTGCTATTAATGCATAAAGTAATTTTTCATCTAGAGCTTCATTTTTTATATAATTTTTTAAGTAGGCCTGTTTTCTTTGCACTTCTGCATAATTGACAGTTGAATCCTCCAATCAGGGTTAATAAATTATGTTCTGACTGTTCTTTGAAAAAAAATATTCCTTTTTCTTCAGCTTGGTGAGACAATTTACCCGATGAAGGAAGATTTTATCATGGTTCATCTTCAGCATGCTTGCACTCATTGTTGTATTTTAATAGTATCTGGGACTTGTCATGTGTGCAGACAGTGCAAAAATTTTCTGCTTTGTGATAAGTAAGTTGTTGATGTAGTTACCTGCATTATTGCTGTTAAAGATGTTAATTTTATTGTGTAGTGACCAACAATATGCAAATATTTTTAGAGGGGCTCTTTACATGTAAAGCTGTAGTTTCACTGATTGCAAGCAAGGTTGTGAATGACAGTATTGGAAAATTTGTCATATTTTAATACCTCAATGTGTAATAGTTCATTTGCTTTGATCTTGCATGGAATCGTACAAGTAGTTGTGCAATTTTTGCAATAACTTGCTTGACTTCCAGAAGGAATTTTTATGTGTATATAATTAATCAACGTCCGGAACAATTAGAAAAGAAGATTAGTAGAAAGCTCATGAGTTGCAAAAATTTCCAATAGGTATTGGATCAAACTGTCTCACGGTGTTTTGGAATGGCAGTTTGCACAAATAGATTGAGAGTTGGTCTATGTTCAAGCTGTTGAAAGAATGCCGATATATAAGAACGAGGCAGTTGTTTATTTTTTATTTGAGGCACATCTTTTAAGCGCTTTAGCTCTGGGTCAAATGTGTGAATTTAGTCTTTGTAGAGATTTTGTTGTCCGTACCTTTTGTAGAGCAACTAGATTTCTTGAGGTGATATGGCATTGACTTCTTGAGTAGTAGATGGTTAACTTTTTCAATGGATTAATTGGATTCATTTCCAATGAAAATTGGAAATCACTGGTAAAGACTGTTTATGATCAAATCTATTATAATTGTAATTTGTAGAGCCTTACACAAGCTCTATTTGTCAGCAATTGTTATGTGCTGGAACGAATGAAGTTTCCCTGTTAGGAAATAGGAACTCATGAATCATGATGTGATGCTTATCCCTGTTCTCTTGATCCTTTTTTTTGTTGTGAAAACCTTGACAGTATGAGGGCAATCTATTGAAAGTAAAAATAAACAGAAAACTTTCTTGCCTTTGCCAAATACGATCATTTTTAGAGTTGAATTTTTTCGAGGCAGTGATGACTTGCAATAGAATTATAGTTATTTATTGTCGGTTTTTATATTTATGCGTTTTTGTACCTTAACAGGTGTTTTGAAGCAGAAAAGAAACGAGAAGACAGAGACAGACATCCCATCAACTTGAGGGAAGTCCATCCTCTTGAGGAAGTAAGTACTCAAGTGAACACTAGATTTTGTTTCTCATTGGAACTGTGTTGTATAACTACAATTTGAATTCTTGAAATCCACTAGGTTTCAATAACTGATGTACCTGCTGATACAAAGGATAGAGATGAAATTCTTGAGAGCGAATTCTTTGACACCAGACAGGCATTTCTGTGTCTTTGTCAAGGAAATCATTATCAATATGATACCTTGAGGCGAGCTAAACATTCATCAATGATGGTCCTTTATCATCTTCATAATCCAACTGCTCCTGCATTTGTGACAACATGCAATATATGCCATCTTGATATAGAAACTGGTCAAGGTTGGCGCTGTGAAGTCTGCCCAGATTATGATGTATGCAATACTTGTTATCAGAAGGATGGGGGTATTGATCATCCTCATAAATTGACCAATCATCGATCTAATGCTGATCGTGATGCACAAAATAAAGAAGCCAGACAACTAAGGGTCTTGCAGGTACTGTATATACTGATTATCCATCTATATATCCCTTGAGATTTTGCATTAGATTTTTATACATCTTTCTTTCTTTCCCCGTTTTTTTTTTTTTTTTTTTTTTTTTTTTTTTTTTTGTAAAAAGTGAAAATTTCCCCATCATTTCAGTATATAAGAAACATGTCATTGTAAAAAAAAAAAAAATGATTTCTCAAGCATTACCATGCATCTTGGAACCCTGCATTTGTTCTTTCTACAGTTGTTTTTAACATTGCAGCTTAGAAAAATGCTTGATCTCCTGGTGCATGCATCACAATGCCGTTCACCACATTGCCAATACCCTGATTGCCGGAAGGTGAAGGGGCTTTTCCGGCATGGAATACAATGCAAAACACGTGCCTCTGGAGGTTGCGTTCTTTGTAAGAAAATGTGGTATCTTCTTCAACTCCATACTCGGGCATGCAAAGAGTCTGAATGCCACGTGCCACGTTGCAGGTTTATGCACCGTTCTTTTCTTAATCATTAAGAAGTAATGATATTTTTTGTTATCCATATAGTATAGTTTATTAATTTTAATGTTGGTAAATGAATTCAGAGATCTTAAAGAACATTGGAGGAGGCTACAGCAGCAGTCAGATTCACGACGAAGGGCTGCTGTGATGGAGATGATGAGGCAGAGAGCTGCAGAGGTTGCGGGCAATGCTGGTTGACCCATCTGTATATGTAAACAGTAAATATGTTATTGTGGTGAGAAAGGTTGTGCAGGGCAAGGGCACTGGCTGGAACAAAAGCAATGATGGAAAATTGGCAGAAGTAGAGAATTTAGATGAATTATACAACTGATTGGTTTATGATCACTTAATAGGGGAACAAACAACCCTTACAGTGAGATATAGTTAAGAACTGCAGCAATTCCTACTTAAAGATGATGACAAGAATAAGTAGTGTCTAAGAGCTGCAGCAATTCATTTTATTTATACTGTGATGTTATTATGTTGATATAGTTTATACTTATTTTATTGAAGCCATATATTTAATTCTATTCTATTACATGTATGGATTTTCTGCAAAGCAACAGCCAACAGGTGTCAAATATTGAAAGTCCCTACGTGGCGCTGAAACCATAAATCACAATAATATGTGGTCACTATATTTTCCTTTCCAGAGACCACAAGTTTGAATAATTATCCATTCTTTTTTGTCCTAATAATATATGGTTTTTTCCTACCGAAAAGTACATAGCTAATAGCTTCACCGGTCTTGTAAATCAAACAGCAGCAAGAATCAAGATGACTACAACTGCGAAACTGGGTCATTCATATTCATACTGTCATTATATGTACAACAGCCCCACCCCCACCCCCACCCCCACCCCCAGATGGGTAAGCACCACCAAATGGCAGAGTTTGGTACCCAAAGCATCCTCCTCCGGAAACAAAACAACAAAAGGCAAGAAAAGCAAGACCATCCCGGACCCAACACCACCACCACAAGAAGAAGAAGAAGAAGAAGAACAGGCCGTGTCTTTAAGTCTAGATGATGTGAACCCAGTTGGGTTGGGGAGGAAATCTCGGCAGATATTTGATGAAGTGTGGAGGAAGTTCTCTGGGTTGGGTCAGATATCGAGGACTAGTCGAGATGATGACAAGGAATCTTTAGATGCTCTTTTGATTAGAGAAGGCCCCATGTGTGAGTTTGCTATTCCTGGTGCTCGGAGTACTACTGTTCTTGTGGTCGGTGCTACTAGTCGTATTGGCAGGATCCTTGTCAGGAAGCTCATGCTCAGAGGTTACAGTGTCAAGGTGCTTAAATGCTTAATGCAATTCATTCTTTCAATGTATCTTGTTGCTCTTAAATGCTTAAATGCTTAATGCTAATGCAATTCATTCTATATTGTAATTGTTGCTTAGGCTTTGGTACGCAAAGCAGATCAGGATGTAGTAGACATGCTTCCAAGATCAGTGGAGATAGTGATTGGGGATGCCGGGGACCCTTCAACTATAAAGGCTGCCGTGGAGAACTGCAACAAAATTATATATTGTGCTACAGCTCGTTCTGCTATCACCGGAGATCTTTATAGAGTTGATTACCAAGGGGTTTACAACCTTACTAAAGCATTTCAGGTTTTCCCTTGAATTTGGTTTTCAATTACATGACTTTCTCATGCTACCATGCCAATATTGAATATTCTATCCTTCTTATCTGCAGGACTACAATAATAAATTAGCACAACTACGTGCCGGAAAAAGCAGCAAAAGCAAGCTTCTGCTTGCAAAATTCAAATCCCAAGATTCTTTGAATGGTTGGGAAGTTCGTCAAGGAACTTACTTCCAGGATGTGGTTGCATTTAAGTATGATGCAGGGATGGATGCTAAATTTGAATTCACTGAGACCGGAAATGCTGTCTTTTCAGGTAATTTTTTTTCATGTCTTTTAGGACCTCTGAGAATGCCTCTTCTGTTGAAAAATGAACCAGTCAACTTGCTGTCTTTAACTCTCTTATTTTGTATTCAAGTGTAGGATATGTTTTCACCAGAGGGGGGTATGTTGAACTTTCCAAAAAGCTTTCACTTCCTTTGGGTTGCACTCTTGACAGGTACGGTCAATTGTATTATTAATGGATCCTGTAATTCATTCTTTGCTAGCTATTGAGAATTTTTTGTTAGACTTGTTCATTTTATCCATTTCCTCTGAAATTCTTCCCATTTTTCCATGTTTATATATTATTGGATACCTGCATCATAAATGGTTTCCTATATTCACTTGAGCTTCGCTAATCTTTGTTGAGAGATATCTTGTTAGTTGTTACCCTTAGTAATTACAATTTACAAATGCCTATTGAACCTCCATAATATTATTTTCCCTGGTTAGGTATGAAGGTCTAGTTCTATCTGTTGGAGGAAATGGAAGATCTTACGTTTTAATTCTTGAAGCTGGTCCTTCAGTGGATACAACTCAAAGAAAATTGTATTTTGCAAGATTTAGCACGAAAGTAGGGTTTTGTAGGGTAAGGATCTCTTTTGCTCAGTAAACTATCACTGCATCCCATGTCTTCCATGTATTTCTTTTTTTACCATTTCTAACAAGTCTGAACATAGTCTCCTTAATTTCACCTATCTGTAAATGGCAGGTCAGAGTGCCATTTTCATCCTTCCGCCCTGTGAAACCAGATGACCCACCATTGGATCCATTCCTAGTACATACAATGACCATTCGTTTTGAGCCCAGAAGACAGGTTTTTCCTTCTCTGTATTTAATTATATGTCAAAGCTACTTGTATTTACTTTTCCTCTTGCGAGAATAAGTTTACAGTTAACAGTTGAGTCCATTTCTTCTAGCACCATCAGAAAATTGTGGTATTTTCTGCCAAAGAAAGATTTAGAAATTTTAATGAGATAAATAATGGTATAGAAAGTTTATCTTCCATTCGTAGTTGATGATTCTTTAAGGATCAAGAGATTTGTAGTGCTTTGACATGAAATAAGAAGTGTATTTTGGGATTAATGTCACTTCTAGGTGGGTGATCGCAAGTCAAAAGTGAGAAGGGAATATAGAAGCCCCGCAAACTGATTGTATGGTTTCCTTAGAGAGGGAGAGTTAACAGAGATCTTTGTTGAGTGAGAAAAATTGGATAATAAGAGGTTATAGTTTTAATTTTTTAATTTAATTTAATTTAATTTAATTTAATTTATTTATTTATTTTTTATGGTATAAAAACTCTATCATACTGTTGCCTTAAATGTAGTTCAATTAGGGTGCACCACTTAATTACTTGTTTCTCTTGCGTTTTTATTTTCCGTTCTTTAATTCTCTTGTTTGTGCCTGATAGGTTATCAAGTCACCCAAAATCTATCTTGGATAACTTTTCCATTACAAGTTACTATAAAAGTATATAATACAAATACCAAGTTAAATTAACCAAGTTTGATGCTTTACCAAGCACTTGGAAGTAAATGACGGTGGTATTAAAAGGATACATCATTGTAATTTCCAAATGTGAATAAATGATGGTGAAAAGTATTTTAATCTTGTTTCGGTATGATAGTTTGTTTCTCATGATATGTATGCAGTCGATGCATTTTGACTGAAGTACTGAACTGTGCATATTCTGTTTTAACTGTGCTGATTTATTTGTTATTTTTGCATCAGAAACCTGTTGAAGGACTTTCTGGAATGAAGCAAGACCTTAGAAGCTTTAAGCTTATATTGGAGTACATTAAAGCATTGCCTGTAAGTGCTTCAAGGTGTAATCTTGAACAAAATTTAGTTTAGCAATTTCATGGTGTGATGTATAACCTGCCAAAATCATCACAAGATGTAGTCTTCCACTATTCTCCTGAGCCATGACAGAATGCAACAATTGATGTTTTGCAGACTGGGCAAGAAACAGACTTTGTCTTAGTGTCTTGTACAGGATTAGGAGTAGAACCTAGCAGAAGAGAGCAAGTTCTCAAAGCCAAGAGGGTTGGTCATTTCTCTGCCTTTCTTACTTTTTCTGCCTCAAAAGTTCTCTTCTATTCTCACCTTTTCTCAGTAATTATGGTTTTTTTTTTTTTTTCTCAAATTTTCTTCAGGCTGGCGAAGATTCATTGAGAAGATCAGGCCTTGGGTACACAATCATTCGCCCTGGTCCCCTGCAGGTACAATTCATATACACTATTCTCTTGATGCCCAACTTTATTTTATTTTTTGAAGTTAGAAGCCTTTGTGATCAAATGTAATGTCTTATATATGAATCATGCGCGCGTGTGTGTGGGTGATCTGTGTACTTCATTAATGTTGCCTTGCTGGTGGAATGGAATAAATTGCCTAATAAAGTTCACTCTAGTTGATCATTGACGCATCTCAATTTCTGCAAGGTCACAACTCGACAAGCATGTTAATAACAAAAAACTTTCTTCTATGAGCTGTTATTGTTTACATTAAAAGATCTCAGAGAAGTTGATTAAAAGTTGGTCTTTGCAGGAGGAACCTGGTGGTCAGCGTGCTCTCATATTTGATCAAGGGAATAGGATTACTCAGGTGACAACAAATTTCTTCTGACTTGTACATGTGTAACTTGGGTGAAATCCACTCTTATCATTATATCTGTCAATTTAGGGAATTAGCTGTGCCGATGTGGCTGATATCTGTGTGAAGGCGTTGCATGACCCAACTGCAAGAAACAAAAGCTTTGATGTGAGTAACATTCTGTTTAGTTTTAAGTGCAGTTTTAAATGGGATGAAACGAATTAAGGTTCTTTGATGATGTGCAGGTCTGTTATGAATACGTTGCTGAGCAAGGAAAGGAGCTCTATGAGCTGGTAAAGAACATCTATCAATAGCTTTTCTATTTAAAGACAACCATTTTATTTCCTCCAAGCTTGTGGATTTCAACTGATTCTTCTTATGTGCTCTCGTTGTAGGTGGCACATTTGCCAGACAAAGCAAATAATTATTTGACACCAGCAATGTCCGTTCTAGAGAAAAATACTTAATGTGCCTTTATGTCGTTTGGTAATTTTCCCTCCCTCAACCGGAGGTATATCATGTAAAGTTACAACAGATGTCATCTTTTTTTTTTCCGCATATATATGTTGAGTCGTTTATTTCTTTCTGTCCTGTTATATAGATGGCCTCTTATGTACCAAATGTTTGTTTCTTATTTAATGTAAATTGGTGTGCAGAAGGGTATGTACCGTGAATTGAAAATTGGTGTAATGAAAAGAGAAAGAATCATTGTCTTATATTTATGGACTTGCCTGCTTTGCAACAAAAATTGAATATATCTAAAGACATGTTAATGGTTTGCAAGTAAATGGCAGTTAATTTGATTAAGTGTTGAGTAGAAATAAGAAACCAAAATAAAAATTTGATGCCTTAATGTGAATAGTATATACTATATGGATCCAAATTGTTAATTTTTAAGTGAGTGAGTGTGTGCATGACAAGTGGATGAACACAAAGACACAGGATTGGTTGTGGGTTGTGAGGCAGAAAACAAAGGTTATCTTACTCTGACTGTGAGTTAAATTAAAGAGATAAGGGAAAAGGTGTGTTGAAAAAGTGGCATCACCCATAATGCTGATTCCAACTCCAGGTGTTTTTAAGCTGGCATCATGTCTGAGTGTCAACAGCAACAACAAGAACACCAGTTGTTGCAGCATAGCAACAACAACCACAGGCTTGTTTGCAGCAGCAGCAGTAGTTATAGCCTCAGCTGCAGGCATTGAAGAAGGGGAGACACTATCTAACATACCCCAGCAACTTTCCGGAGAGTGTTCATTGTCCATGGATTGCAGCAAGCCTAGGATTCAGCGACCCAAGTCTAGGAAAGCGGAGTCCTGCACTATCAAATGTGTCGGTACTTGCATTCGTGGAGGCCAAGGATCCCCCGGTGAAGGTCCTCTTAACGTAAGGAGGTACAAATTAAAGCAGTCTTGACTCTTGAGTTTACTATATCTGCTGCAATTCACCATCCCCTCTATTAAAATTTTGCAGCAGGTCGAGTTTGAAGTAAAGGAATAATGGTCTAATTCTTTCGTTTTGGTTTTTGGCAGGCCTTTAGTAGTTTTCAAACAAGGGTTTCGAAGCCGTCGATATTGGTAAATATTTTTATTAATGCTCATAGCAATACCTTTGTTGGATTGGTTTTTCTACATTACATTATACAATAACAGATGAGCATCAAACTGTCTACTTAATATATATTATCATGATTTGTTTTTTTTTTTTTTGCAGTTTGGTAGAATGTTCAGATATCTGTAATTTGATTGGTGACCGAGATGATGGACCTTGAATCGGTACAATAATTATAATTCTTTTATCACAAGCAGAAAGGAATTCTATCTCTAAGAAATTTATTTATATGAGATTTATTAAACAATATGAGGAATCCGAATATTCCTGGGCGCTGTATGAGCTTATTCACATTACCGCATAGGGGGCGGTGTTGAACATAGAAAATGCATGCTTAATTGCGTATTTTAAACCAAGTTGAAAACCTGTAACAAGATAGACTTTGAATCTGATTTTGATTTGATCTCCCCAGGTGGCCTTATTATTTCTGAAGTCAATAGTTGAGCCTTTTCAATTACAAATGAAGTTGCGTAGTCATCCATATCTGTTCGTTGCAAGGCCAGTGAATTGATGGTGATGGTAGCAGACAGTAAAAGCTGACAAGAACATCTTCAATTCCTTCTCATCACACATACCTCACGTTGGTGATGTTTCACATACACTTCATGGAAGATATGTATGACACAGCCATCTTATAAGACTTTTTCATTCTTCATCATCATCACAATATCTATAAGCCTTCTGCTCTTCTCTCCAAAAACTTAATAAAAAAACCTTGTAATCAGATTACTCCTAAAATTTTATAAACTAAGAATTATAGTAATCTTAAAATTTTAATACAAAACAAAATATTTAAATTCACAATATTCACAACAATGGGTATGTTTGGTATGGCTTTTCAAATTGAGCTTTTAGAGTAGATCTTTTTGGAGTAAAGCTTCTAACAAAAAGCAGTATGTTGTTTGGTATTCAGTTATAGAAGTGCTTTTCAGTAACCAGATTGTTTGGCATTATATTTCCAAAAGTGCTTTTGGTTATGATAAATTACAAATAAGGGCATAAACAAAGGATTTGTAACTTATGAGTTAAAAAAGTGAAGACATGTTCTATACAAAACAAATATAAATAAACGATATATTACATATATGTGCGATGGGTCATACTACCTTACTGTTCCAATAACGTTATTGGAGTTAATAACAACCATTATATTGGATAAAAACAAATCCAATGGATATTATTAAAATTTGAAATTAATATATTTTATTACAGTAAAAACTTGAAACCGTGATATATATATATATATATATATATATATACAATGGATATATTTTTGTAAAAACTTGAAACCGTGATAAAAACAAATCCAATGGATATATTTTTGTATCCGTGATATATATATATATATATATATATATACAGTGGTTCTCTCATAAGGGATCCCTTATTTTAATTTCGATAAGGACCACCATGAAATCATATCGATTTGAATGAATTTTAATTTGAATTTTTTTATGAATGATAAGTTCATTGAAATCGACCTATGAATAAAATTTCAAATTTTTTCAAGTACTTAAACCATTTTTACCGATTTTTTTAAATATGAAGGCATTAGAAAAATAGGCGAAATATAGGAAATTCAAGAAAAATAGTTTTCGTGTTTGAAAAATTCTCAAATTTTATTTATAGGTAGATTTCAACGAACTTATCATCCACAAAAAAATTCAGATTAAAATTCATTCAAATCGATATGATTTCATGGTGGTCCTTACCGAAATTAAAATAAGGGATCCCTTATGAGAGAACCACTGTATATATATATATATATATATCACGGATACAAAAATATAGGTATATGATTTATTTTTTTTATAAAAAAAAATCACAAGTAGATGAGTTTTTTTTATTAAAAACAAAAAATCAACCAAACATACATATAACTTCACAGTAAACTTACATATATATTATTGTCTATGATTATCAAAAAAAAAAATATTAAAAAATGTTAATTTGAACTTACAGGTGATAGATGAAAACTTGTCGTTTGAATGCCAATGAAGATGAGGAGACACAAATGATGTTTGATAATTATTCAAATATAATAGGGTTCCGTAATAGAAGGGGTATTAGATGGAATATTTAAAATTCATAGAGGATAGTATTGATAATACAATTATATTAAAAAAGCTCAAAAAGAGCTTCTTGGGAAAAGTCCAAAATTTTGGCTTATTCTAGTAGACACAAAATGACTTTTTTAAAATTAAAAAGGCTGTTTTAGAAATTCCCCTCCACACCCCCCCCCCCCCAAAAAAAAAAAAAAAAAACCTTAAAACAGGTTCTAACATTAAAAAAAGTACTTATATCCTCTACAAAAGTCATATCAAACATACACAAACTTTGGTATGGCTTTTGAAATGATCAAAAGTAATTTTTTAATACTAGAAGCTATTTTGAAGTTTTTTATAGTTGTTTGGCAAAACTCAAAGTAGCTTTTTTAATATATGAATTATCTTAATTACTCTTTAAAAAAGCAATTTTATGTCTACTTGGAGAAGCCCAAAATTTTGGGTTTCTCCAAGAAGCTTTTTTTGAGCTTTTTTAAAACATTTGAATTGTCTCAACTACCCCTCATAAAGTTTAGATATTCCACTATAACTGTTTCATTATAAATACATTGTCAACACCTTTTTTGTAATTCACTCAATCAAAAGCTATTTCTAAAATTACATTATCAACACTTTTTATTGTAATTTACACAACCAATAGCGTTTTTTGTTCGAAGCCCTACTCATTAGAAGTTCTACTATAAAAAGATCTACTCTAGAAATTCAAATTGAAAAGTCAAACCAAACACACTTTAAGTCTAATTAGAAAATCAATTATTAATGTTGACAAAGAAATTGTTCAAATTTACAATAATTATAAAAGAAATAATAATACTCATACCTCGTGAGTCGTGAAGGCTGAAAAAAGTTTGCCACAAAGTATAAATACATACAGCCCCACGATCCTAGTATCCCACTCAAACACGTTCCGTTTAGATCAGAAAAAATATTGATTATTTAATTATTTTTTTTTTTTAGAAAAGCTAGGGTGGGCTCAACCTAGCCAGCCCAAGGTCCGCCCCTGCTTATTCGGTGGTATCCTTAACATTTGTCCCATAAATTTAAAAGTAACCATAAAATTAGAGGCTTTACTGTTTTTATCTGGAATTAGCATTTTTATTATTTCTACTAAAAAATCCACAATTGGGACAAAAGTGCCCTTTAGTCAAAATAAATTAAAAACACAAAAGAAAAGGAAAATTAAAAAGCAAAAAGTAAAACATAACTCAAAGTTTCTTTCGTTGTTTGAAATAGAGAGAGACAAGAAATTATAAAGAAATTGTTCAAATTTACAATAATTATAAAAGAAATAATAATAGTAAATGACTCATACCTCATGAGTCGTGAAGGCTAAAAAAAGTTTATCACAAAGTATAAATACATGTAGCCCCACAATCCTAGTATCCCACTCAAACAGTTCCGTCTATATTAGAAAAAATATTGATTAGAAAAAAAGATATATATATATATATATATATATATATATATATATAGTCTTTCTATTATCGGATCAAACTAACAAAAGATATATTAGTTCCTTGTATATGGGCTATTGGATTTAAAAGATACTTTGACAAGTGCATACAACCAAGTCAAGGTATTTAAATACAATAGTTCACATGTAAGGAACTGATATATCTTTTGTCAGTTCGAACGGATAATAAAAAAATTATATATATATAAAGAAAATATGCTTCAACTCCTGAGCCATGACAGAATGCAATAATTGGTGTTTTGCAGACTGGGCAAGAAACAGACTTTGTCTTAGTGTCTTGTAAAGGATTAGGAGTAGAATCTAGCAGAAGAGAGCAAGTTCTCAAAGCCAAGAGGGTTGGTCCTTTCTCCGCCTTTCTTACTATTTCTGCCTTAAAAGTTCTTTTTTATTCTCACCTTTTCTCAGTAATTATGTTTTTTTCTAAAATTTCCTTCACCTTTTCTCACCTTAAAACTAGCTTGGATAATATTTTCTTGGATGCCGATATTGACACCCATAAATATGATAAGTATACCCATATTTTAATACAAATTTTAATTACAAAAATATCCTAATAGGAATTTACCAATAAGGACAAATTAGTTTAATTAAAAATAAACCAAATATTATGTTCACCTATTAATTACACCCATATTTTCAATTATATCACTTTATTAAAAAAAAAAAAAAAAAAAACTAAACCCTAATTTTTTTTCAAGTATCAAAATCTCACATTATCATATAACAAAGTAATATAAAAAGAATTTCCAAAGGACTATAAAACGTGTTTGCATAGTTTTCAATGTAGTTATTAATATGTTACACGTGTGATGCTTGATCTCTTCCAACTAATCTATGAATTGGGTAGTTTGAATTTACCCAACTTGGTGGATATTGTTGATCTGCATGCATAGGTATTGCATATGACATTTGTGGAGAAGGATAATCAAATATATTGCAGCCAACATAACTACCATAATATGGTACATGAGAACCTGACATTGTCTGCGAATCACCCAAAGAACTATTTTTTGTGTTTATACTCATTGAAGAGAGAGTCATATTCAAAGAATCTTCATCAATTTGACTTGTTCCTTCATGTTGTCTACCACAATTTTGATCAAAATTACCTGTATGAGCATCTCAACCCGCCGCACTAATATTCCAACCTGTGCACCAGCATCCTATCCTCCAGCACGAACATCCCAACTTGTTGCACCAGCATTCCAACCTCCTACACCAGAATCTCAATCTCTTGCCTCATCCCTACCATCCCCATCATCTCCATCATCTTTTCCTCCACTATTTACATCAGAGGTATGTTAGTCATCGGAAGAGCTGGTAACAATAACTCCACAATCTACACCAACTTCTTCTCTAATCACTTGTTCAACATTTATTCTCATGTCTTGAGCATGAGAAGCAATATGTGAATCAAGATTTCCCTCGTCATCATCCAAGGAGGCAGGTCTAACCCAGTTAAAAATAGGATTCTCATTATCGTCTCCTACTTCAGCAGTTACTTGAAGTAGATCCATAAAATTAGTTTCATTTAATTTATGGGTTTTTAGATTCTCATAAAAATAATTGAGTTTCTTTAGATTCTCTACTCAAAAGAAATAATTGTGGGTTTTTACACGTTTTGCACAAATAATTTTGAGATTCTTTTATTTAGAATGTTGGCACAAAGTTACAAAAAAATCAATTCTACATATTTATAAATTGATTGGTAGATTCTCTACTCAAAAGAAATAATTGTGGGTTTTTACACGTTTTGCACAAATAATTTTGAGATTCTTTTATTTGGAATGTCGGCACAAAGTTACAAAAAAATCAATTCTACATATTTATAAATTGATTGGTACATATTTAATATTATTTGGAATTAGTTTTACACATTTGAGTCACAAACAAATTTTTTTTTTTTTTTTTCAGATTGTTTTCACAAAATTTTACATATTTTACACGTCCACTCTTCGGTTCTTTATCCAATTTTACTTCAAGTCCTCAATAATTTTACTATTGACTATTATATTGGAAATTTTTATAAATTTGTTAATGCTTCTTCTAAAATAATTTTCAATCTAAATTATTTTAACAATTTAATTGTTTAGGATTAAAAAAAATATTTTAATAATATGCAAAATATCCATGGACTTTCGGGGTGAAATTCGTGAAATTTCGAGAATTTCGGGATATTTCGAGAATATCGAGAGATTTTTACGGATATTTCGAAATCGACCGGATATTCTACAGGATATTGGATATTTGCCTGTTTCGATATCGGTCCCTCCAAAATATGGATATATCGGTGGATATTTCGGTATATCTATCGATTTTAAGTTCCTTGGTTATTAAGGGCTATTTCCCATATATATACATATATATATATATATATATATATATATATATATAGTCTGATTATCATATAGACGTCCTGATATAACTTTATGAAGATATTGTATGTAAAACTAGTGGCTTATATTCAATATCATGATCATGACGTTATATCAGGACGTCCTCATTTGAAAATTTATATATGCATATATTAAAAGGACCGGTAATAATATACATGTAGTACTAATAAAATCAATATTTTAAAGAAAAAGGGGTACTGTATTTAACGATTATCTTTGATAAATTAAAGGTATATAAGCAGTAAAAATATATGGTCATGACTCACGAAGGAACAACTAATAAATTAGGACAATAATACGAGTCCATTTTTGTTCATCTCTCTTTAAGGAGGGTGAGCATTACCCTCCTCCCAAAAACATGACATGTGTCTATGGACCCCCTCCATAGACACATGTCATGTTTTTGGGAGGAGGGTAATACCCCCCGTGTACGCACATATAACTTATACACGTGTATCATTAATACTTTGTGTTGCATTATTGCATATTGCCTATAAATCCACGCCATTTCCTGCTCACATTCTCATCAACAATTAAGAAACATCCATATTTGCAAGAGAGAGAGAGAGAGAGAGAGAGAGAGAGAGAGAGAGAATGATTGCAAAAGTAGGAGAGTTGAGGGTGAGCATAAGCAAGAAGGAGGTGGTGGCAGCAGTGCTACCATTGCAAGAGCATTGGCTGCCTCTGTCCAACCTGGACTTGCTTCTTCCACCCGTCGATGTTGGTGTCTTGTTTTGCTACCAAAACACTACTAGTCATGGTTTTGGGGCCATGGTTGGTGCTCTAAAGAAGGCCATGGCTCAAGCTCTTGTTTCCTACTATGCTCTTGCCGGTGAGGTGGTGCCCAACTCCGTTGGTGAGCCTGAGATTCTATGCAACAATAGAGGGGTCGATTTCATTGAAGCTCATGCAGACGTTGAGCTCAAACACCTCAATCTCTACAACCCTGATGACACCATTGAAGGCAAGCTTGTCCCTAACAAGAAGAAGGGCGTCCTCGCTGTCCAGGTCTACCTACCATTTTCATCATTCACTAAATTAGTCGATACTCGATAGGATCTACCATGATTTCTGCATCCATATATTGATCAATTAACTTTTCACCTGCATGAATATAAGAAAAATATGGTATAATATATATTTATTTCATTTGTAAATTAATCTAGCAAAGGCAAATTAGCATATTGGAATTTGGTAGAGAAAAAAACCCAATACATCAATATCATATAATTAGTGATACATGTGATAGTTGACGGCAATTGACCCGTACGTTACCACATAGGATAGGATCCTATGTGGTAATATATATTTATTTCACTTATAAATTAACCCAATACATCAATATCGTATACATACATAAATGTGATAGTTGACTTTACCACATAGGATTATAGGAACCGTGTATTAACATTATTCTTTTTCTAATAATTATTTACAGGCTACACAACTCAAATGCGGCGGTTTGGTGGTGGGGTGCACCTTTGATCACCGAGTAGCAGACGCATACTCAGCAAATATGTTCCTGGTTTCATGGGCTGACATGGCTCAATCTAACCCCATTTCTCAGCTACCATCTTTTCGCCGATCTCTTCTAAACCCTAGACGACCAGGCTGCGTTGACCCAACACTAGATGACATGTACGTCCCCATCTCAACTCTCCCACCTCCTAAACAGCCTCTTGAAAATGATGATGATCATCTCATAAGTCGCATTTACTATGTTACAATTGACCAACTCAACCACCTCCAATCACTTGCCACCTCCAATGGCCACAAGAGGACTAAACTTGAAGCTTTCAGCGCCTTTCTATGGAAAATGGTGGCACAGTGTGACACCAAAAACGACCACAAAATTACAAAAATGGGAATCGTTGTCGATGGAAGGAGTAGGTTAAGTGAAGGAGGAAGCGAGGATTATACAAGGCTGATGGGTTCATATTTTGGAAATGTGCTATCTATTCCATTTGGTGGAGAGAGAGTGAATGAAGTGATTGAAAAACCATTAAGTTGGGTGGCAAAACAAGTTCATGATTTCTTGGAAAATGCGGTGACTAAAGATCATTTCTTGGGGCTGATTGATTGGGTTGAGACGCACAGGCCTGAGCCAGCTCTGGCTAAGATATACAGCAGTGGGAGTAGTAGTGAAGACGGACCGGCTTTTGTGGTGTCATCGGGCCAGCGATTCCCGGTTTCCAAGGTGGACTTCGGGTGGGGTAAGCCGTTTTTTGGGTCATACCATTTTCCGTGGGGCGGCGACGCCGGTTATGTTATGCCAATGCCCACTCCGACTGGGAACGGTGACTGGATAGTATACATGCACCTAATGAAGAAGCAGTTGGAGTTTATCGAGACCCAGGCTTATAATCTCTTCAGTCCTTTGACTTTTGATCATCTTAATTAACTCAATTACCTCCAAACTAAGTTAATTAATAATTATCACAACGTACGTGTCTTGTATATTGTTGTCTATCATCACCTTCAATATGGATTATGGATCGGAGTAATTTTAATTATATGTGGTCATGTCGTTTTCTATTGTTGTTAATATATAATTTCCTCTTTTATTTACAAGTGTAATTCAATCTCTTCATCATGCCTTTGGTGATTCATCCAATAACATTTTAACATGCCTTCTTCTTCCTCATGTATAAAATATCAAGAGTAATGAGAGAGAAAACGAAAGTGAAAAAGAAAGGCGAAGAGATATTGAAAAGATATATGAAAGTGATTTTAAGTTGTCAGCAGAGAAACTAAAAGAAAAAAAATAATCTAATAAACCTGAGAGAGTAATTAAGCCTAGAGAAAGGAATTAAAGGATTTAATTTGGTTTAGAGGGACATGAGATGCGTCATCCATGATGTTTGATGCTTAGGCTAGATGATTAATGGATTTGCCTTTGCGAATTGGTAGAAAGTTGAAACTAGAAAGTCAGTTGTCAACCGTCCAAAACATATATAACATAAGCCTGGAAGGTAGCTAGGTGGTAGAATACCTGGAAGGTACTGTTGAAGCTGCATGCATGCATGGTAGATATTAATTTGTTAATTTATATGAAATTAATAGCTACCATCAAATCGCATAGACAAGTAATTAATGGATGGTGACTCCTCAACAACTACTCAAATTAATCATGAGTAATGCTAATCGATCTTGACATTCTTCTATTCCACTTAGGCTAGGTTTGGTAGGTGGGTGGAGTGTATAAAGGATGAATGAATTAAGAGGGAGAGAGAGAAAGTAAGTGAGATAGAGAGGATAACATCCATCCTTCATATTGTTTGGTATTGAAAAAATGGTTGAATGGATGGATTGATATTTAATTTGTAAAATTACTATATTACCCTTAAAATAATTGGAAGGCAATGAAAAATTGAAGGGTATTATGGTTATTCCCCTCCAATCTTCTCTCCCTCATTTTTTATCCGCCCATCATTAGACGGATTTATTTTGGTGGGCCCGGATGGATCATATCTCCCTCATCTTCTCCTCTCCTTCCTCTTATCTCTCCAATCAAACAAGAGATTGAAGTTCTCCCTCCAACCCTCTCCCTCCCTCCATTTCTCCCTCTTACCGAATACAGTGTTAAAGAATCGAAGGAAACTATATTTTTGCATAAAAATATCATTCTCAAATTAAACATGCAATAATTGGTTTGGTTTCACCATTTCCACTAGAAATTAATTAAACAATCAAGATTACACAAACCAGGCCCACCGGCCCCACCCCATTAATATTGTACCGGACCACAGAGAGCCAATTAATGTTTAGTACTACTATACTACTAGGTTGTTTAATTACCCTAGAAAGCTGACACCGAAATATTAGTGGATTCAGTATATCCATGGCTACTAATTAGCAGCTATAGTAGTTCAACTATGACCTAATTAGTCTAAGCCTAACACACTTTATATTACAATTACATATATGATGGCATGGCAGTTAATATTATATTATCCATTAATTTTACAATCCCCCTTTTTTTTTTTAATTGTTAAAATTAATTACCAAATAGATGAAGCTAGGCTAGCTAGCCCACCAAACCCATGCTTTGTGGCATTATTTTTATTAATTTGATAACCATCAACAGGAAATCGTACGTGGTTGGCTTGAAGATTTGTGATGTTGATGACTGACGTGGTTGAGATGGGTTTGAAATAGGTTCCATATTACCAAATACCAACTTTACAAGTCAACATATATAATTGATACAATATTACATATCACTATCTTAATTCTTGACAACTCGATACCTCGTCCTTTCTATTGTATTATTTTGATTGATTAGTCTTTGAGTACTGTATATGCAACATCTATAATCAAAATTAATATCAAGTTTACAAGTCTATACTCTATATAATTGAGGCAATATTAGGCCCAGTCCGGTACCATTTTACAAGGGTATTTTTGTTTTTGTTTTTGTTTTCTAAATCCAATTTTGAATACGCATTCGTTTACGTTTCCCATTTTGTTTTTCATTTTATTTTCAAAACAAAAACAAAAACAAAAACAAAAACAACATCGGTGTTAAAAGTGAAAAATTTCCAAAACAACTTTTTAATGTTTTTCACTTTAAATAAAAAACTGTTTTTTTTTTTTTTTCTTTTTTTCTTCTTCTTTCTTCCAGACCAGACCGATGTTCTTCTTCTTCCTCTCCTTGGTCTCCATCACTGTTCTTCTAGATCCAGTTCGACAACGACATCTCCGCCGCCGTCCCTTCTTCTTCTTCTTCTTCTTCTTTCCGATCTGCTTAAGAGGAAATTTGGAAATTTTCTGAAAAATTTCCAGATTTCCAGAATTGTTAATTAATAAATTAAATCTGATATTCTGTTGATAAATATAGTATTTTGTTGGTATTTTGTTGGTATTTTGTTGATAAATATAGTATTTTGTTTGATTTGAATGGGTTTTTGGTGTTATGGATTTTGATTTCAGATGGTGTTGTTGGTATTTTGATTTTGATTTTTTTTTTTTTGAAGCACATGACATAAATTAATTTTATTTAAACATCGCACTACGATACAGACCACAAAATTGGTATAACCTAATTCTGATTCCCCTACTATTGCTAGCAGATGAAAAGAACAGGATATTTGGATTTCTCAAACTTATGTGAACTTCAATCCATTTGATGAGTCCAGCTCCATAAGCGAAATTTCAAGCAGTTGTCGGTATGAGCTTATGCGGCAATCTTCGTAGATGACAGCATTTTGATTTGGATTTTGATTTTAGATTTTGATTTCAGATGTTGGTGTTGATTTGGTTGGTATGTTGATTTCAGATTTTGATTTGGATTTTCATAAATCTGGTACTTTGGTGTAGTTGGTATTATGTTGATAAATTTGGTAATGATTTTGGTGATGAATTGCCCATAATTGGATGGATGATTGGTGATGAATTGCCCAGAATTGGATGCTTTTTGTTTATGCCCAGAATTTTTTTGTTTGTTTTGTTTTTTTTTATGCCCATAAATTATTCAGAATACAAGTTTCAGGATATGCTATCAGACGCGTTTTTTACGTTTTCATATTCGGAATACAAGTTCTAGAATATTCTACCAGACGTGTTTTTGGATTTTGAAATTGAAACCAAAAACATTGTTTTCATTTTTATTTTTATTTTCGAAAAACAAAAACAAAAATAGCTTTGAAAAACGTTACAGGACGCACCCTTACATATCAGATATCACTACCCTAACAACTCCGTCCTTTCTATTGTATTCTTTTGATTGCTTTTTTTTTTTTTTTCTTCTTTTGATGAGATGACTCGAACCCGTAATTTTGTAGTACAGATATGAGGGGTTTACAACCGGACCACCCTCATATCATATATATTTTTGATTGCTTAGTCTTTAAGTACTGGTTATAGAATTAATGCAACATCAATATATATAAATAGTGATGTAGCGAAAGCTTTTATAAGAAAAACTCACACGAACAATTTGAAAAGCAAACTACTATTATTCTATTGATCCACGCATACATACAGGGGCGGACCTTAATGGGGGGCTGACCCGAGCTATAACCGGGTCAGCCTTTAAAAACATATATATATATATATATATTAATCTCACCTCTCACCTCTTTCATGTCCCAACTCCCAACACACACACACTCTATCTCCCACCCACTACAGTCTCAAGTCTCAATACACACACACACACACACTCTCTCTCTCTCTCTCTCCATCACACATCACACATCACACATCCCAAATCAATTATCTCTCCAATTAATAATTGTCTTCAACCTAACAACTCAATTGCAACATCATCTGTGTTGAATTTTGGATTAATTATTTGGATAGTATAGAATTACTCTTAATCTATTATTTATATTTGGTTATTTTAATTCATGTATTTTTCTTAGATATAATTTATTTGTTCTAATTAACAAGTTAGAGCCTTATGTTTGTTAGTCATAATTTTAAGTTAGTGTTTTGTTATTCTTTTTTATGAATTTATTTTCCAACAACAATTTATTATTTATAATGTTATGATAAGAATTAATTTGGGAAAAGAGCAAGAGGAGGAGAAAAGAAGAACATGAAGAGATAAATTGGTTTTAACATCTAATAATCTTTATTTAATCAGTTAACACCCATAAATAGGCTTGTGAACAATACAATTGCAAATACATAACTAAGACTCCTAACTAAGATAAGCTTCAGTTGCATAACAACCTAATCCAATGTATTCCTAACTAAGACTCCTAACTCATTTATTCCTCTCTAACTAATTCAAATTCAAATTGAAGACCAATGGATCAAGTCCCCAACCGACCTTATACTAAACCCTTCTTGCATGACTTACATGCACATGCATGTGTACCCTCCTAAATAGGCACATATCATGTTATATTATAAAGGTAAGAAAAACTATACTTCCATACTTCGGGAAAAAAAAGATGTTTATCTTCTTCGAGTAAGAGTGGAATAAAAACAATGTTTTCTTGTTGAGAGTTTATTATGTTTTAGCTCACATAATACATGTGATAGTTGACTTTACCACATAGGATTATAGGAACCGTGCATTAACATTATTCTTTTTCTAATAATTATTTACAGGCTACACAACTCAAATGCGGCGGTTTGGTGGTGGGGTGCACCTTTGATCACCGAGTAGCAGACGCATACTCAGCAAATATGTTCCTAGTTTCATGGGCTGACATGGCTCAATCTAACCCCATTTCTCAGCTACCATCTTTTCGCCGATCTCTTCTGAACCCTAGACGACCAGGCTGCGTTGACCCAACACTAGATGACATGTACGTCCCCATCTCAACTCTCCCACCTCCTAAACAGCCTCTTGAAGATGATGATGATCATCTCATAAGTCGCATTTCCTATGTTACAATTGACCAACTCAACCACCTCCAATCACTTGCCACCTCCAATGGCCACAAGAGGGACTAAACTTGAAGCTTTCAGCGCCTTTATATGGAAAATGGTGGCACAGTGTGACACGAAAAACGACCACAAAATTACAAAAATGGGAATCTATTTTAGAGATAGAGATAGAGATAGAGATAGATAATGGGTGGGAGATGCTATGAGAGGCTGTTTCAATTCGTTATATGAATAGAAATAGCTAGCTAGGTGGTAGAATACCTGGAAGGTACATTGTATATTAATAGTTAGTACTCATCTATGCTTCCATCAAATCGCATAGACAAGTAATTAAGTGGATGGTGACTCCTTAACAACTACTCAAATTAATCATATATGCTACTTGATCTTGACATCCATCTATTCCACTTATTAAGAAATTCAAGGAAACTATATTTTTGTATAAAAATATCTTCATTTTTTATTTTATTTTTAACGAGGATCCCGGACTTCGTCTATACATCCATCCGTCTGTCCTCCCCAACTGCGTGATACACCCATATCCAACTTGTTGGTTATGACGGTCTATTTATTGGATGTTATGGAGTGCCCAACTGCGTGACACACTCATAGCCAACTTGTTGGTTCTGACGATCTATTTGTTGGATGTTATGGAGTAGGACAAATAGGAAATTCCGGCCTACACTCCCGGCCACACAAATATGCAAGCAGGTAAATCAGAACTCGCCTTTCGTCTAGGTAGGATTCGAACTGCTGACCTGAGAGTTACCCGTGCCCCAAGCTCGTCTTTTCACCAGCTGAGCTAGCACCCTGATGGCTGACCATAATGTAATTGCCAAGAGTAGAACCAAAGACTTGAGATTTTCATCCCAAGCCTTGGACCACCAAGGCAACCACCTCGTGGGTTTTTTTAAAAAAAAAAGGGGGAATCGCACAAACATCCCTCGAGATTTGATGAAATTGCACAAATATGGCAGTTTTGGCCATATACACACAAACTTCCCTCAACATTTGAAAATTGTTGCACAAATATCCCCTGCCGTTAGATAAATCCATTAGTCAATGGTCAAAAGCGTAAAAAGTCTAAAATACCCTTTATTTATTTTTAAATAAACTAAAAAAATTAAAAAATAAGATAAAAAATATAAAATATATATATATATATATATTTTTTTTTTGATAACATGAATGTATCTTAAATCTGAAATCTGGAAAAAAAAAATATCTTTACGAATAAAAAAATAGTTTTTTAAACAATTTAATAATAAATAAATTTTAAATTTTAAATTTATTTAAAATCAAGGGGGAATTGCACAAATAATTTTTTTTTAATTTTTTTTTTGAAGATGAATTATTTTTCCAACTTTCTAATTTAAGATATATTCATATTTTCTAAAAGATTTTTTAATATATTTTTTTTCTTATTTTTGAATTTTTAATAATGTTTAAAATAAAAATATAGGGTATTTTGGACTTTTTACACATTTGACCATTGACTAACGGATCCATCTAACGGTAGAGGATGTTTGTGCAACAATTTTCAAATGTTAAGGGAAGTTTGTGCGTATATGGTCAAAACTGCCATATTCGTGCAATTTTATCAAACCTCAAGGGATGTTTGTGCAATTCCCCCCCAAAAAAATTGGTTATCATTCTCAAATTAAACATTGCAATAATTGGTTTGGTTTCACCATTTAGAAATTAATTAAACAATCAAGATTACACAAACCAGCCCCACCCCATTAACATTGGACCATTTGTACCCAATCACAGAGAGCCAATTAATGTTTAGTACTACTAGACTATTAGGTTGTTTAATTACCCTAGAAAGCTGACACCAAAATATTAGTGGATTTAGCCTTCTGCTTTAATTAATACAAGGAAATGTGTTTAAGTAGTTCAACTATGACCTAATTAGTCTAAACCCAACACACTTTATATTACAGTTACGTATATGATGCCTTGGCAGTTAATATTATATTTTACAATCCTTTTTTTTTCATTGTTAAAATTAATTACCAAATAGATGAAGCTAGCCCATCAAACCCATGCTTAGTGGCATTATTTTTATTAATTTGATAATCATCAACAGGAAATCGTACGTGGGTGGCTTGAAGATTTGTGATGTTGGTGACTGACGTGGTTGAGATGGGTTTGAAATAGGTTTCATATTACCAAATACCAACTTTACAATTCAACATATATAATTGATGCAATATTACATATCACTATCTTAATTCTTGATAACTCGATCCCTCGTCCTTTCTATTATATTATTTTGATTGATTTGTCTTTGAGTACGGGTTATACGATTAAATAGTTAATACAACATCAATAATCAATATTTATAGTAAATCAATATTCAATAAGAGTAAACAACAAATTAATTTTTATATTATCAAGTTTACAAGTCTATATTCTATATAATTGAGGCAATATTGCATATCAGTATATCACCATCTTGATTCTTGACAACTTGATCCCTTGTCCTTTCTATTATATTATTCTGATTGATTTGTCTTTGAGTACGGGTTATACAGTTAAATAGTTAATGCAACATCAATAATCAATATTTATAGTAAATCAATATTCAATCAGAGTAAACAACAAATTATTTTTTATATTATCAAGTTTACAAGTCTATATTCTATATAATTGAGGCAATATTACATATCAGTATATCACTATCTTGATTCTTGACAACTTGATCCCTTATCCTTTCTATTATATTATTCTGATTGATTTGTCTTTGAGTACGGGTTATACAGTTAAATAGTTAATGCAACATCAATAATCAATATTTATAGTAAATCAATATTCAATCAGAGTAAACAACAAATTATTTTTTATATTATCAAGTTTACAAGTCTATATTCTATATAATTGAGGCAATATTACATATCAGTATATCACTATCTTGATTTTTGACAACTCGATCCCTCGTCCTTTCTACTGTATTATTTTGATTGATTATGTTAGCGAACAAACCGTCACTATTACGTGCGGAAGCGTTGCTGGATAGAACACAAAACAAACAATCACAAAGAAAATATAAGATGAAGAGAAATTTAAATCCAAACACACACAACACAAGAATTTACGTGGAAACCCAAATCAGGGAAAAAACCACGGCTGTCAGGACGACAAGAGAAAGTTCCAATATGTAGTAAATTTTTACAACCACACACTCAGGTTCTCTCTCTAAATAATACCCCAAACCCAATTACACCCAATGCTCACTTTGAGATCTCTCTAGTATTTGCTATTTTGCTCCACCACTCTCAGGTGTTTTTCACCCACTAATAACCTAGTTATTATGGTCTATTTATATAAATTACAGGGAGTTTAAACTAACAAGGAAATCCTACTCCTAGTCATACAAGAATACTTATTCCACATAAATACTATTTCCTATTTAAGATAAGTCTTCTTTCAAGGAGAAATCCTTTTCCCATTAGAACTTCCAGAAGCAACATATTTCCTCTTCCATGAATATTTCCTGATTCGACGCATGCTTGTAATTAACTACGATTCAAGTTGTAGTTGGCAACCCGCTTCCTAAACCGTGTTGAACTTGACCACTCAGAAAACCGTGATCCATACGCCATGTCACCAAGATTCACGACCGCTGCCATGACCACAGCGGTCACGCAACGGTACAAACTGGAACGAGACCGCTGCCGTAGCACTGCCAAACAATTGGCAGCGGTATCCTACCGCTGCCATGATCGCTGCCAAAGCCACATCGGTTTCAGCTGTTCTCCGCTTCTTCAGCTCGTTTTTGCCTCCAAGCCTCCCTCAATCATAACCTCATACTCCCAAACGTTCTCACGTCTCCAGGAAGTCTCCGCATTGGGTAAATCATTGTTTGGTATCCATTGGTAATTCAAGCCATATCCAACAATCCTCCCTTATGGCGAGAATTCTCAAAACTTGTCCTCAGCTACGATCCTATCATCAAGAATCAACATACCCACCACTAGGTATAAACACTTAGGAAACAACCATCCCAAGATTTCACCGGCACATGTCAAAATTTACCTTACTGAAATTGTGGTGTAACTCCTCACGTTAGGTTCCCAGGGAGTTCGCTCAGCCATCGACATTCTTTGTCCACCACACACCTTGCATCACCTCCTATCCAATGCCCGTGCGCAATTGTGGACCCGCTATTAGCTACAACATCCTTTTCACGACAACTAGCGGTCATGCCATGAGGATGTTTATGCCCCTTTAGAGGACATCGCTGTAGTCGTCAAACTCAAGAGAGGCGATTGCCGGATCACCCTCTTTGGAGCCCTTAGCCACACTTGTCTTCTTATTTTTGCAATCCTTCCTTATGTGTCAAGACTGTCCACATCCCCAACAAGTGACTTTCCCTTTGGAGTTCCCCTTTTTTCTGTCAACCAAAAGAATAGAGTTATCAGAATATTTACCTTCACTCTTTAGCCTTCGTTTCTCAGAGATAAGTTTGTTCGCTACATCTCCAAAGCATATGGTTGAACTCCCATGCATCAAGATTGACTTCATGTGCGCATAGGACGGTGGAAGGAACCAGATGAGTCGAAGACCTTTGTCTTCTTCATCAATCTTTACTCCAATCGACTCTAATTCTGAAACTATCTCATTGAGCACTCCCAGATGATCAGAAATTTTTGTACCTTCAGTCATCTGCAGCATGTGAAACTGCTCCTTCAGGTAGAACCGGTTGCAGACGCTATTCGCTTGATACAATTCTTCAAGCCTCTCCCAAAGTTCTTTCGCTGAATTTGTTCCATGAATATTTGCAAGAACATTCTTGGCTAGGCACAATCGTATCGCACTCGCAGCTCTCTTATCCAAATTCTCCTAATCATCATCGCTCATCTTTTGTTTTTCAGAACTAGTACTAGCCGCATCTTTAATAGAATCTCTAGAGCCTTCAGGGTTCGCAAGGGTTGACTTGCCCTTCAACGCCTTGTGTAAACCATGTTGGATTAATATATCTTTGACTTGAATTTGCCACAAGCCAAAGTTCATCTTTCCGTCGAACTTCTTAATATCGAATCTCATCATTCTTGCCATAAAGTTGTTAAGACCACTATCAAGCAACCAGGGCTTTGATACCAATTGTTAGCGAACAAACCGTCACTATTACGTGCGGAAGCGTTGCTGGATAGAACACAAAACAAACAATCACAAAGAAAATATAAGATGAAGAGAAATTTAAATCCAAACACACACAACACAAGAATTTACGTGGAAACCCAAATCAGGGAAAAAACCACGGCTGTCAGGACGACAAGAGAAAGTTCCAATATGTAGTAAATTTTTACAACCACACACTCAGGTTCTCTCTCTAAATAATACCCCAAACCCAATTACACCCAATGCTCACTTTGAGATCTCTCTAGTATTTGCTATTTTGCTCCACCACTCTCAGGTGTTTTTCACCCACTAATAACCTAGTTATTATGGTCTATTTATATAAATTACAGGGAGTTTAAACTAACAAGGAAATCCTACTCCTAGTCATACAAGAATACTTATTCCACATAAATACTATTTCCTATTTAAGATAAGTCTTCTTTCAAGGAGAAATCCTTTTCCCATTAGAACTTCCAGAAGCAACATATTTTCTCTTCCATGAATATTTCCTGATTCGACGCATGCTTGTGATTAACTACGATTCAAGTTGCAGTTGGCCACCTGCTTCCTAAACCGTGTTGAACTTGACCACTCAGAAAACCGTGATCCATACGCCATGTCACCAAGATTCACGACCGCTGCCATGACCACAGCGGTCACGTAGCTGTACAAACTGGAATGAGACCGCTGCCGTAGCACTGCCAAACAATTGGTAGCGGTGTCCTACCGCTGCCATGACAGCTGCTAAAGCCACTGCGGCTTGGCAGCGGTTTCGGCTGTTCTCCGCTTCTTCAGTTCGTTTTGCCTCCAAGCCTCCCTCAATCATAACCTCATACTCCCAAACGTTCTCACGTCTCCAGGAAGTCTCTGCATTGGGTAAATCATTGTTTGGTATCAATTGGTAATTCAAGCCATATCCAACAGATTAGTCTTTGAGTACGGGTTATACAGTTAAATAGTTAATGCAACATCAATAATCAATATCTAAAGTAAATCAAAATTCAATCAGAGTAAACAACAAATTAATTTTTATATTATCAAGTTTACAAGTCTATATTCTATATAATTGAGGCAATATTACATATCACTACCCTAACAACTCTGTCCTTTCTTTTGTATTCTTTTGATTGCAACCTCGTAGTGCAGATGTGAAAGGTTTACCACCGGACCAACCTCATCTCGTATATTCTTTTGATTGCTTAGTCTTTGAGTACTAGTTATAGAATTAATGCAACATCAATATATATATATATATATATATATATATAAATAGTGATGTAGTGGAAGCTTCTATTAAAAAAAACTCACGAACAATTCAAAAAGCAAACTACTATTATTCTGTTGATCCACGCACGGATACCAGAATCGTGGATCAACAGAATAACAGGCTTTAAATACATTGACCCTTGCAAGGTATAGTAAATGGAAGATAAAAAGAAAATTCACTAATTTTTATTCAATGATCAATTAATTGCCTCTAAATGCTACAATAGCTCTTATCTATACTTAAAAAGAAACCTATTTAATAAGAAAATTAGATTTGATTTAATAAAAATCAAATCATAAAATAATGTATTACTTGGTTACATAATAAATAGAAATAAAATAATATGTATTAATTACATGAATATTGTTGAAATCTAAAATGTTCAAAAATATCTTCAATAATATCTCAAAATTCAATGAGAGTAAACAGATTAGGTTTGATACTTTGATGTGATACATCACTCATTTACGTGGGTTGTCCATCCAACTTAGACTTTCTATATATTATTCATGCTTAACTTTGACAAGCAAAATCATCATTATAGTATTAATCAAGAAGGATATTCCAATACGGCAATACCATTTTGAGATATTGGATTTATTTTGTTTCAAATCCAACCACCAGTGATATAATATCAGTAAATTGATATTTACAGAATACTAAAAAAGCAAATACCATCTTTAGTTGATCATAATATAATAATACATCTTAACTAGAACATCATTTTTATTATTATTAATTCTCAAATGTTACCCTTTTTGTTGTTAATTATCACATTATTACCTACTTGATTTCAATCCATCATTTACTTTGCCCATCCCATCAGTCATCACTGTCTTACTGGAAACATAAAAAATACAGTTATGGTCACAATTCGAAGGAAAAGCATGGACTCTTCGTTTACTTTCACTCATGCCTATTTTGTCAAGTGGTAGGTAGCAGATTGTGACCTCTTTGCATGTAATGGCATAAATTCATAAAAATGGTAATTAAGATCACCAAGAACAACCAGATAATTACTTGCTAATTGTCCTGGTTTTTCATATCTTCAAATTATCTACTGCTCAACTACTATCTTATATTGTAAAATCAATAGCTTTGTTGAACAGACTACATTTTTATCCTTTATTGAACATTAATTTGCTGAACTACAGGACCCTATTTACTTGTGAACAAAATGTACAACATCTAACAAGGACGCAACTGGTCTGTAATGCAAAAGACCAAAACTGTCACCATCCTTGTCAAGATTCACACTGCAGGCAATATAACCTAATCCTGAAGCAAGGTGTTCAAGGATGCTAATTCAATGTTTAGATTAATATAAACAGGCATCATGACAATGAAATTTTGTCAGGAAGGAACAAATAACGGAAGCGTGAATCGAAGGTGAGAATGCCACAATTGCGAGAGCCGAGAAGGCTTTGCCGCCTTTTTGATATGCATTGCTCGACAAAGGCAGCTTGAAGTGGTGGAAGGTAATGAGATATCCATACAGCCAAATTTGCATCATCCACAAAGCCCTTAGCAAAGCTGTGAAGCATTTTCGGTACCAACAACTTCCCTTTGCTGCTGACCCCAACTGAACCACGAATGAAATCATGCTGTGCTTCTTGAAGCTCCTCCTTCACATTCTTAGCCGTGTAGATTCTCACCTGCATTTTCCATTCGTTAGAATGTCCTTTTAATTTACATTTCTACATATATTTCAAGATTAAAATAACCAAGCAACATTAGCATAAAAATTTCTAAATTACCGCTGGCGATGAGTACATTCCACAGCTAAGAGCAAAAGCTACAAGTGGTTCATAGGCATCAATTGCAGACTTCCGTTGCTCCTCTGATACCTTCAACTTGTGAAGGGCAAGAAGCAAAGCCTATAATTATTTTTCATTAGAAATCTTAATCAAGAAATAAGATTTAATGAGAAAATAAAGTAGTTACAGATAAAGAACAATTCAAAGAGGATACATACAATTTGAGGTCTATGCAGGGGTGGTTTCATCTTTAGAATTACATACTCAATAGTGGCTGCACTGTAAGAATGCCCCCCAACAGTATATGCTGCCTGAAAGAAATTTAAAATAATAGTGAAACTAATTATTAGAGATACTGCCCAAGCACCATAACCAATGAACAATTACGTTTTCATTATCCATAGTCTCACAAGTCCACATTAGTTATCCTGAATCCCTGATGCATTAGATTTGTCATTTATGTTATCACTTGTCAGCGACAGAGATGCAAGGGATCTGAAACTCGCCGAGTTTACAAAGATCTTAAGAATCTGAAGATTTTTTTTTTTACTTCGACTCATTGTGGTCTACAATGAAGTATACCAATTACCAAATTAATCTTTTCATCTCTAAACATCAATGTTACATTGACAAGTACTTCATTCGATTCAGCTTTATCATAGGGGAGACCCTTCCAGTCATATCTTGCAGAAATGGTTAATAACTGATTAAATCATGTATGCAAATACCTTTCATATGCATAAAAATGCACATCCTGGCAGCTAGAACATTTACAATGTGCATGTAGATCTAATAATTCGGCATTCATTCTATTCTATATGAACTTGGAATGATTAAAAATTTGTGAAAAGACTAAAAGTGCCAAGCACACTCAAGAAAGAAAAGAGAAGAAAAAAGTAAAATGTTTCCCATTCAATCCAATTAATTAGGAACTTTTGATAACAACTATATACTTCACAAAGGGAATCGGTGTATGGCAGTCGGGGAGTTATGGTTACATTTGGTGAAACTGTTAAGCATGTACATAAATCAACGGTGAATGACAAAAAATATTTTTTATCTTCCGTCTCTTTACATTTTCTTCTTACACCAATCATGCATCGGAGTAACATCAACTAAAACTTCCCTAGTAAACCCATGTTCCTAAAAGGATTACACCACCTGACAAGACCCGCCCCGACTCCTATCTTGAGTACGAGGGAATTGATATGTATTAATTATGTTGGGTACACATGCATGTGCACGTGAGCCTTGTGAGCCATGCAAGGAGGGATTTTATCATGAATTTGAATTAGAAAGAAGATTAGATAGGAGAATAAATTAGTTAGGAGAGGCATCAAGTTGTCACGCAGCTGATACTTCTGATGCTTAGCTATTTCCTTTTGAATTTGAAATTGTAGTTCTATCTTCTAGTTTGTGGTTATCGTCAGAAGCCTATATATGGGCTGAACTGATTAATAAAGAATTATCAAATATATTAAACCCAAAATATCCTCCAACTACTCTCTGTTATTCTTTTATTTCTCTTCCTCTGTTCTTCATTTCTTCGTTTCTCTGCTAATCTTCTATTTTTCTATTCCATTTCTAAATTCAATCATATCAATTGGTATCAGAGCCATTCGGTTTTATGGACACACGGAACAAATCCAACACTGAGTTTCATAACAAGGTGAACGAGACTCTAGCGAGACATGAGTGAGACCAAATTCACGCTTCCTTACAAGCTATGTTGGCAGAATTACAGGCCATATGAGCCTCACATAAACCGACCACCACCAATGGTGACACCAATCCGTTTGCGCCAGGCGAATCATCACATCATATGGTCCAAACAGGAGCCTCTAGCTCTCGAACCAATCACTCCAACAGCACAACAACTAATCGGAACAACCACCATCTCAAGTTGTCATTTCCTAAATTCGGAGGTGAGGACCCAACAGGATGGGTCTTCAAAGTCGAGCAGTATTTCGACTTCAAAAGTGTGGCAGCGGATCAACAAGTGCAACTGGCCTCTTTTCACTTGGAGGGGATTGCCCTTCAATGGCACCGCTGGTTGGCGAAATTTAAAGGACCGTTGACTTGGGCAGAATTTACTCAGGCTATCTTGCTTCGATTCGGCCCTACAGATTATGAGGATCCCTCCAAAGCGCTTTCGCGGCTCAAACAGTTGTCGTCAGTTGCAGCTTATCAAGAGGAATTCGTTAAGCTCTCTCACCGGGCTTGCCTGAAACTTTTTTAATCGATTGCTTTGTTGCAGGACTCCGGGATGAGATACGTCTCGACGTTAAAGTGAAGCAACCGAAGTCCCTACAGGATGCCGTTGGTGTAGCCCGTTTGATTGAAGAGCGTAATTCTTTACAAACAAAGACCATTACCTCCTTTCGATCCCAACCTGCCTCACCATCCAAAGGCACCAATCCAAACCCAACAGATGGCATTCTCGGACCTCCACCCGCTCAACAATCACCCCTTTCAACTATTCCCATTCGTCGTCTCTCGGGACAAGAAGCCAAAGAACGGAAGGAAAAGGGATTATGCTATTATTGCGACGAGAAATTCCTTCCCGATCACCATTGCCAACGTCCTCCATTCTTCATGATTGAAGATTTTCCAACTCCATGCCAACCACCTACGGGCTTCATCCTTGAGGACAAGGATGATTTATGGGGGAAGAAATGATATGTATTAATTATGTTGGGTACATATGCATGTGCACGTGAGCCTTGTGAGCCATGCAAGGAGGGATTTTATCATGAATTTGAATTAGAAAGAAGATTAGATAGGAGAATAAATTAGTTAGGAGAGGCATCAATTTGTCACGCAGCTAATACTTCTGATGCTTAGCTATTTCTTTTTTAATTTGAAATTGTATTTCTATCTTCTAGTTTGTGGTTATCGTTAGAAGCCTATATATGGGCTGAACTGATTAATAAAGAATTATCGAATATATTAAACCCAAAATATCCTCCAACTACTCTCTGTTATTCTTCTATTTCTCTTCCTTTGCTCTTCATTTCTTCGTTTCTCTACTAATCTTCTATTTTTCTATTCCTTTTCTAAATTCAATCATATCAGGAATCCTGTGAGAATCTTATCTTTTTCTTTCTCTGGTGGGCTAGAGTTTGAGATTTACAACCCAAATGCCTACGTACCCTATACTCAATAAGGATCAAAGCCCTCGTAGTTCATTTAACTTTATACTAGCCAACAAAAATACAATCCGAAAACATAAGTATCTTCTGTACCTTCTTAAAAAACAAAATCTCTTCCTGAATCTGGATTGTTCTGTAACATAATCTATAAAATCCATGACCGTTGTAGACGCCCTTTTGGTCAGGCTATCCACAAACGAATTAGTTGCTCTCGACTTGAAAACAACTAAAACATTCGGAAGAAAACTCAAACAGTCTATGATGTCATAAATTGCTTCACAATTATCTAAGTTAGCAATCCCCTCACTGTACACCCACGAGACCGCAACTTTGGAGTCACTAACTGACAAGACCTGTCCCCACTCCTATCTTGAGTACGAGGGAATCCTGTGAAAATCTTATCTTTTTCTTTCTCTGGTAGGCTTGAGTTTGAGATTTATAACTCAAACGCCTACATACCCTATATTCAATAAGGATCAAAGCCCTCGTAGTTCATTAAACTAACTATAATCTTAATATTTATAAAACTTTACAGGAACTCAAATGAAACCAAGATTGCTTCTAATAAAATTCCTTAATAGGACCACTTTAGCTTTTCAAGATTTCCCATCATGTAATTTAAAAGTGCAATGTAAATCTGTAGGTTATGACCCATCATAAAATTTAATACAGTTAAAAACAATTATTTGCTTTCTTCTGTTGGACTCATTTGCTTTGACATTTACGTATGAGAAAACAAATATAGAAAAGCCTTGATATCTTGAAATATGCACATATGCATAACACCTTTAATTAAAAATCATGAACTACTAATTATGTCATCACATGTGGCCCATCTCACGATACAAAAGAATCTGCACGAACCTGGTGATCGCATTCTTTGTCTATAATCGAATGTCTTTCTGAAAACTATTCCTTTCGTACTCATTTAACTTTATACTAGTCAACCTAAATAGAATCTGCTATATTCTATAACATTAGAAAACTAATATATACCTTTAGTATCCCTTTCTAATTCAATCTAAGCTTTAATCCAAAACTGTATTATAACATATGAGATATAGAGCTAATTAAAACATTCTCTGTTAATGAAACACATTTTTCTATAACTGCTTCATAATATAATAAAATATTTTATGCTTTTATAAAATATAAATTATCTAACATGAAATCTGATATTTGATAATCTCAAATGTTTTCTGTACTTTTCATAATCTGTAAATATATAAATAATCTGAAACTCATTACCAAATTTGTACCCAGGGAAATATCCCACGTATGTGGCAAAGATTCTCAATGCACACGCAGAGTAGGGGGAAATACATATCTCACATACACGGTGATATTTGATCACCCGTGCAGAGCTATAAATCTCACATACACGCTGATATCTAATCAAACGTGCAGCGTAATATATACATATAATCTCACATACACGTCGATATCTGATCGAACGTGCAGAGTAATCTCACATGTATAGCGATATTACCGCACATGCAGAGTAATGATCTCACATACACGTGTAGAGAAGCCCCAAAAGCCACATACACGTGCAGAGTAGCCCCAAAGGCCAATAATTTGAATCTGATACTACTGGGAATGGTACATGTCTGGATTCTTAAAAATCTGAGAAATCTTTAAAAACTGTTTGAATAAACTATGCTTATATATATATATATATATATATATATATAAATCTTATAAATACTTTTCTGAAATCATAATTAAATACTCTTTTTCTTTACTGAAGTTACTCTAAACAAATATCATGAAAAACTTGAACCTGGAAATACTTGTACATATTCTCATCTAAAAATAAAATATTTATTCTTTATATAATTCTCCCTAATAAACTCAGTAAAATCTTGTTCCATAATATAATCCTGATTTCTTATAACATGCTTCTTTTTCTTGAAAGAATATATGTCTTAGCTACTAATCTCTGATATTCCATAATTTAAATCTTAAAATTATATCTAAGAATCGGAGAGTCTATTAACTTAAAAAATGAATAAATCATTTGTTTTAAACCAATTCTAAAT
Source organism: Acer saccharum (assembly GCA_030490815.1). Classification (NCBI taxonomy): domain Eukaryota; kingdom Viridiplantae; phylum Streptophyta; class Magnoliopsida; order Sapindales; family Sapindaceae; genus Acer; species Acer saccharum. Next base: position 55,218,646 of record CM059868.1, on the reverse strand, counting down.
AATTAGCTCATGTAATTCTAAAACGAATTAACTTAATTATAACTAAGAGCTGTCTGACTCATCGTACTCCACGCTCAAATCTGGTTTGGGATCCATTTCTGTTTTCATATCTTTTTGATTTACCCTAAATTCTCATAATACTTAATTTAGAATTTATTGATAATCTAATATACTATCAATATCTCAAAATTCTAACTGATACACTTACCTGGCTACACTGAATTTCTTTGTCCATCTTCTATTATCTCTCTCTATCACTTCCCTTGTTCTTCTTCATCTTCAATTTCTGCTTTGTCTCTATGTATCCAGGTTTTTCTCTTCCACATGTTTTTCCTTCCATAACATCTTGTTTCTTCCATCTTCCTTAACCCTTTTCCGTCTATCTTTTTCTCTCTCTCAAGCTCTCTGTTTCACTCTTCTTTCTTTAATTCTCTTATTTTTCTCTCAAGCTCGGTTCCCTTTCTCTTTTCTTCTTTTCCTTTCTTCTCTCTCTCGCCTGTTATCTGCCTATTTTTTTGCTTCATACGCAGACCCCCAATAAAAAGATTCCAATCTCCTCTAAAGTCTAATCTCCGCTTTCTCTTTTTATTAATATTTTTTTTTTATTCTAACTTTTCCACTTCTTCCCCTCTACTTGCCGGATTGAGATCCCCTACCCATCTTTTTTTTACTCATCTTTCAAACATCCATTGACATGTGACAAATAAACAAATGAATGGTTATGATTGATTTATCTTTTTTTTTTTTCTCTCTCCACCTAAGAAACGACATCGTATTAATCAAAAAGTTAATTTTTTTTTCATTTTTTATCTCCTCTCTCATCACCGTCTTCCTCTTCTCTCTCCTTCTCTCTCTCTCTCTTGATTCTCCTCTCCATCTCCAACTCAATCTCTCATCTCCACCTCAAAAATTTGAAAAATCAAAAGGGTTTGGTTGTCTTAGTTTGAATTTGACTGTGTTTGTGGTGGGTGGTTTGGCTTTTGGGTTTAGGTGGATGGCGGTTGGGTGGTAGTAGTGGTGATTGATTTTGTTGATTTTTTGGGTTTGGCTACTTTTTTTTGTTGATTTTTTGGATTTGACGGTTTGTGGTGGGTGGTTTGACTATTTTTTGGGTTTGATTTAAAATCTCACTTAGAAGCAAAATTGAAAAAAAAAAAAATGTGTGGTTTTGTTATGGTCCTGAAATAAGTTTGATCTTGTTTGCTTTCTTACTTGGAAAACAATTTTTTTAGGGTCACTATGTTGCTCTATCAGGGGCTTTAAGGAATGTTGAGTTGTCTTAAAAAAAAAATTTGGACTTTAGATCAGCTTATTAGCTTGAAAAAAAAAAGAGTAAACAACTATATGTGAAATAGAGAGTGTATGAAGAATTATGAAACAAACAAGAAGAAAAAAATAAGGTTTGAAGTGATGGGAGATGAGAGAGAGAGAGAGGAGAGGAAGGAAGACGGTGATGAGGGAGGAGAAAAAAAAATGAAAAAAAAAAATTAACTTTTTGATTAATACGTTTGTTAGGTGGAGAGAGAAAAAAAAAAGATAAATCAATCATAACCATTCGTTTGCTTGTTTGCCACATGTTAGCAGATGCTTGAAAGATGAGCAAAAAAAAGATGAGCAGAGGATCTCAATCCTTGCCACCTATAATCCCAAATACTCCAGCTGTCTTATTTGGCTGGAGAGCAGCAATTCATTTGTATTTTTTTTTTTTTTTAAAGAATATACTATTTTAATAAAATACTGTTGGGCTGGATGATTTGGGTTTGACTAATGGGCTTGGGTTTGAGTCAACTTATGGAGCTGGATCTTACACTAACAATCACTATCTCCTTACTTGAAAGCTCAGTTCTAGAAGCACACAAACTGCAAGCATTCTTGATCGCCAAGATCTCTGCAGTATGCACCTTCGCAATGAGGAAAATATTCACCACCTTTTTTATGGTTGCAGCTTTGCTACACAGTTGTGGTGTTGGCTTGCCTCTCATTTTAACACTTCTCTCCCCATGTCATGCACTCTTGTTGTTCTCTGGAACACCATTACTTCTAAGTCTTTTTCTCCTCAAATTTATAATATGTGGATTAGCTCCTCTATCCAGGTGGTGTATGATATTTGGAAAGCTCGGAATGATCATCGGTTTCGTAACAAAACTCCTTCTTGGATCGTATAATTTATAACCTCAAGGTTAAAATTCTTCTCAATTGTTCTATTTGTCCTGGATACGTGTCTTCTGCAGATAGTTCTCTAATGAACAAACTAAGAGTTAAACCTCATCTTCGTAAAGCTCCTTGCATCACCTCGTGTTTGGTGTCCTCCTTCCTATTTGTTGGTCAAAGCCAACACAGATGGCTGCAGTAAAGGAAACCCAGGGGATGGTGCTTGTTCAGGTGTCTTTCGAATGGGAACTCAAACTTTATTGGTGGTTTTTCTCACAACTTAGGTGTCTGCAATGTGGCTGAAATGCAGGCTGCTCTCCATGTCATCCGCATTGCTGTTGATCATGGTTGGAGGTGGCTTTGGTTGGAAATGGACTCCATGGCTGTTATCTCTTGCTTTTCGAATCCCAATTACTCTCCTCCGTGGCAACTTCGTAATTTTTGGTTTCATTCTAAACACTTGATTAATCAAATGCACTTTGTGATCACGCGTACCTTCCGGTAAGGAAGCATTGTGGCAGACATTCTTGCAAACGAGGTTCTTAAAGTTTCAGGTTATGTTTGGTGGGATAACCCGCCTTCTTGTATTGTTAAACAACTCCACCTTGATTCTTGGGGAGTTCGGAGTTCCCACTTTCCGTTTTCATTAGCTTTTGTACTCTTCTCTTTTCAATAATATTTTCTAAAGATGGTCTTCTAACCTCTTGGGCTTTGCTTAAAAAAAATATGAAAAAGTAAATGCCAGTTAATTTGATCAAGTGTTGAGAAGAATTAAGAAACCAAAATAAAAATTTGACTAGGGTAATCAATCTCCAAGATGCCTTAATGCATCAGTGTGATCTATCTCAATAGTGGTTGGTCATATGATCACAAATTCAAAATGCTACTAATTAGAAGCTGTCTGACAAGTGAGTGAGTGTGTGTATGACAAGTGGATGAACACAAAGACACAGGATTGCTTGTGAGTTGTGAGGCACAAAACAAAGGTTATCTTACTCTCTGAGTTGAAGAGATAAAGGAAAAGGTGTGTTGAATTGGGTTGAAAATGAGAAACTGGCATCACCCATAATATGCTGATTATTCCAACTCCAGGTGTTTTTAAGCTGGCATCATGTCTGAGTGTCAACAGCAACAACAAGAACACCAGTTGTTGCAGCATAGCTATAAGAACCACAGGCTTGTTTGCAGCAGCAGCAGTAGTTATAGCCTCAGCTGCAGGCATTGAAGAAGGGGAGACACTATCTAACATACCCCAGCAACTTTCCGGAGAGTGTTCATCGTCCATGGATTGCAGCAAGCCTAGGATTCAGCGACCCAAGTCTAGGAAAGCAGAGTCCTGCACTATCAAATGTGTCGGTACTTGCATTCGTGGAGGCCAAGGATCCCCTGGTAAAGGTCCTCTTAACGTAAGGAGGTACAAACTTAGCTTTAGGAAAATGAAACAAATTAAAGCAGTCTTGACTCTTGAGTTTACTATATCTGTTGCAATTCACCATCCCCTCTATTCAAATTTTGTATATAATAGAATAGCATAAGATCCTGTTCCTGCTGGAGTAGCACTAGCTCGATTTTGAACTAAAGGAATCAAGTCTAGATGAGGTTAATGCATCCCGTGGATGTAGGAATAGATTTCAATGGTCTAATTCTTTCGTTTTGGTTTTTGGCAGGCCTTTAGTGGTTTTCAAACAAGGGTTTCGAAGCCGTCGATATTGGTAAATATTTTTATTAATGCTCATAGCAATATGCACGTATGATGTACCTTTGTCGGATTGGTTTTTCTACAATTAATGGGTCTGCTTACATTACATTATACAATAAATATATCAATACCCTTTTAATATTTTGAATTTTTGATTGCCACCCTTGTTCATTATGCCAAGCTAGCACAGTCAGATGAGCATCAAACTGTATACTTAATAGTTAATATATGTCATGATTTTTTTTTTTTTTTTTTTTGCAGTTTGGTAGAATGTTCAGATATCTGTAATTTGATTGGTGACCGAGATGATGGACCTTGAATCGGTACAATAATTATAATTCTTTTATCACAAGCAGAAAGGAATATCTCATCAACTTTTAAGAAATTTATATATATATTTGTATGAGATTTATTAAACATGAGGAATCCGAATATTCATGGGCGCTGTATGAGCTTAATCACATTACCACATAGCTAGCTAGTTCAGATGACAAATCACAAATTGTTTGGGGCTTGGCTTGGTAGGATAGAAGTATAGAACACAAGTAATTGATTAATACTCTACATGCCTGTTCATTGATAGAGCACATAGCATACATCAAACTTAATCTTGGTGAGGGCATGAGCAGCAAGAGTGGAGCAGATGAAGAAGAAGCATTGAAAATTAAATGCATAATTATAATATAATTATGATGGTATGCTAAAGAGATTTGTTTTTGCCTGAATTCTGATCTATATATGCCTCTACAGTCTACACACACATCTAAATGGCATGATAAAATGAAAATCAAAACGATATATTGTGAAAAAAGACACCAGAAGAAGTCACAAGGGATGGATGGATGACTTGTACAAGTAGTTGCATAATTGGCAACTACTTGTACAAGATGTGGGAGGGAGGGGGATTGAACATAGAAAACGTTATATATGCTTAATTGCTTGTTTTAAACCAAGTTGAAAACCTGTAACAAGACTTTGAACCTGTAAATAGTTCTAGTACTTGAAAAATTTTTAAATTTTATTCATAAGTAGATTTTAATGAACTTATCATGCACAAAAAAATTCAGATTACAATTTATTCAAATCAATATGATTTCATGGTGGTCCTTACCGAAATTAAAATTAGGGATCCCTTATGTGAGACTTATTATATATATATATATATATTAAAAGGACGGGTAATAATATACATGCAGTAATAAAATCATTCTTTTAAGGAAAAGGGGGTACTATATTTGACGATTATCTTTGATAAATCAAAGGTATATAAGCAGTAAAAATATATGGTCATGACTCACGAAGGAACAACTAATAAAATAGGACAATAATACATGTAAGTACATATAACTTATAATTTTTTTTTAAACATTCCTAATTTAATATTTTTATTTTTTAGATCAAGTCCTTTTATTAAAATAAAAAAAATAAAAAGAACAAAAAAAAAAAAAGCGAAAGCAAAGTGGCACGCATGCCCTAAAACAATAATTTAAAAAGGTACGCAGACCTCAACATGAGGCAAGGAAACAAGAACCTAAAAAGGCATAAAATTAACCATTCCCTTCTCCCTCAAAAGGTGCGGCCCAATTAGAAATAGCAACACGATGTAATTCTGCATCGGCAACACGATGTAATTCTGCATGGGCCGATAAAGTCACAGAATCAGGGCGAATCTTAGTCTCAGCAACAGGGAGGCACTTAGAACTTCCCTTACTCAATTGAGACTTGAAATTAGCTAAAGACTTGAAAGTTGGTTTCACTCTTCTATTCGATTTTCTCACCAAGGGAATCCAATTATTGTCGAGATTAACTAGATCCTAAGCTTCCGCATACTTGTCATCCTTCCTTGAGAAGTTGTTACCTGGATTCCCATAATTACTGCTTCCCAAATGAGCAGAGATTGAATTGGTAAAATCCCTATCATTCACAAAGTGATCTCCAGATTCTTCTCCCAAAACTATTGTAACAACTGGAGGAATTTGAATCTCCTCTGACAATTGCGGAACCAAAATAGGAATATTTTCTTCAACCGAATACTGCCTCTCACCGTGGTTGTTCTGCTCCTCCAAGACCAAAAGTTGCATATTGTCTACCTCTTTTGGATCAGGATTGTCAACAAGAGCCTATGTGTTTAAGGTCCCTACATTTTGACTCATATCCCTTGTATCTTGCTGATCATTGTCGCAATTGTGCACCACATGGTCTGCATCTGAATCAGTCTTTATGTGTTTAGTAAAACCATCTGCATCATCTTGAGAAATAATCTGAACCTGCTTATTAACAGGTCTATAAACTTGTTGTTCCCCATAGATTGAGATCTATTGTGAGGATCTAGACCCTCTCTAGCCGATTCGGGCTTACTAGAACTAACAAGAATCCCCTTACCGGACTTGTTCCAATGACAAGCATTGGGAAAATGACCAATGGAGGAACAAGTAGAACAGAAAGCCAGGAGATTCTCATATTCCACCGAAATGAAGAATTATGAGAATCATCCCTCTTAAGAAGCAAAAAAGACGGAGGCACAATAGACACATCAATATCCACCAAAACATGCGCAAAATGTCCAAAATCACCCTCCACATTAGCCATATCCAGTTGTAAAGGCACTCCGATCCCTCTAGCTAAATTAGAAATAATCTTCAGATGCCAGTATTCCCATAACAGATCATAAAAACAAACCCAAACATGAGCATTTGAAGACTTATGTAATGCTAGGTTAAAATTCGAAATCCAAGGCTGAAGCCGTAAAACACCTAGTTTGAGATTAATAGACCCCAAACTCCAAACCATATTCTTGTCAACATTTGAATTCAACACAATCTGAAAGTACCCCTTACCTATCGAAATCAGCCTCCAAACAGAGTTCAACTTCTAAATAGACTGCAGCTTGGCTTTAAGATCAACCAGCTTCCAAGGCTTCTCACCACTAGAAAGGACAACCCGACCAATGGGAGAAAACTTACAAACCTCCAATCTAGACTTATAAGCAGAAGGATCCACCAAAACAGTCACATAACCACCCTATTTCGAAAGAATCGAAGGACCGGAAACATTTTCCACCTAAATTGGGACAACCTTAAAAAGATCCGCATAAGAAGAGCCCCTAATAGATGACAGAGGCAAGGAAGAAGCCTCCATGCTCATCGGATCCATGGAGTTAGAAACCATATAAACCACAAAACCTAAACCCTAACAACCATGCACATGCAAACGAAAAAGATTTTTTTTTTTTTTTGAATAGTGCCGCACAGTACTTGTGAACAGTGCCATCGTTTCCGCTACAGTATGTGAACAGTCTGCTACAGTACCCCCTTGTGAACAATGCCACCACATCACCTATAAACAGTACCACTACAGTACTTGTGAACAGTGCCATCATTTCTGCTACAGTATGTGAACTGTCTGCTACAGTACCCCCTTGTGAACAATGCCACCACATCACCTATAAACAGTACCACTACAGTACTTGAACAATACCACTCCGAAACCCTCTAATTTAATATTTTTATACTTAATTAAAATAATAGGTATTCTCAAAAATATACCATTGAAAAGATGTTGGTAATATTTGTAACCAATTTCTTTAACATGTACCACAGGTCCACATGTTGGTGATATTTGTAACCAATTTCTTTAACATGTACCACATATCCACATCTTGGTGATATTTGTTGCATGTGTAGTTGTGTACTTCCGTGATGTTTCACATTCAATTATTCACATCCACACCATGGAAAGTATCAAATATGTATGACTACGCCATTTAATAAGACATTTTCAATCGTAGCTCAGCTGATAAATGAACAAGCTTGGAGTTTAGGTAAATGACTCCCACATATCCACATGTTGGTGATATTTGTTGCATATGTACTTCTGTGATGTTTCACATTCAATTATTCACATCCACACCATGGAAAATATCAAATATGTATGACTGCACCCAGGGTTGGGCTTAGGGCAAGGCAATATAGGCCTTTGCCTAGGGCCTCCTCTTTTTGGGGGGCCTTAAAAAAATGGAAAAAAAAAATAAAATAAAAATATATTTTCAAAGCATTAATTTGAGTCCTCATATTTTTAGGGCTCATATTTTTAGGGGGCTTCAAAAAAAAGTTATTGAAAAAGAAAAAAAAATTAATTTTCAAAAACATTAATTTCTTTTGAAAGCTTCAACCAACAGAATTGTTTCATTATTTGTCATTAATTAGGTAATTTGGAGTTAATTTATATATATATATATATACATATTTTTTATTATAGTTCGTCCTGATAATAAATATATCAGGACGAAGAATGTGGACCACTAGATTTACATACTTTGACTCAAAGTGTCAGAACGAACTGACAATAAAAAGACTGTATATATATATATATATATATATATATATACACATATGAACTCCATTTTCATTTTATAATTACAACATCATTTTTTTTTTTTTTACATTGCAAAACCTCCCACTACATCAAGATTTCTCTTTCATCAATCTCAATCAATATTCTTCTTCAATTGCAATCAATCTCTTGTGTTTCGTTAAGGAAAAAAAAAACGTAAGTTTTAATTTATTTTTTAAAAAATTAATGTTTATTTATATTTTATTAGTTTGATTTTTTTAGGGTTTTAACTATATCAAGTAATTGATTGGGTTTGTTTTCTTGTAGCTATTGTGGAAGATTGAGTGTTACTTCAAATCTTCAATATTGTCGGAACTTGCTTTTTCTAAAATCAGGTGCTATTTTTTCATTTTATTTAATTAAAATTCTGTTTTTAATGTCTTTCATCATTTTATTTTGGTAAAAATGTCTTCGAATCTGGTTATGACAAACGAAAGAAAAAGAAAAGAGAGGAAGATTTAGTTCAATCTCAAAAAGGTGCATTTTAAGTGAGATTTGGTGTCAAAACTTGAATACAAAATTTGATAAATGATTTTGCATCTCAAAAAGCAAGAAAAGTGAATTTTAAGTGAGTATTTGAATGTATTGCATGCATGTCAACAAAAAGATGGAGTGAAGGCGAAGATCTTAAGTTTCAATGTGATACCCAACTTCATCTCAAGATTTTTCCTTCCGAAAAGCATAATACTTTGATTTTTGTAATTATATTTTTAGATCTATTTTACTTTGGTTTTTATTTTATTTTTATTTTTAACTTGTATTTTATAATCTTGTCAGTTGAATAAAATTAATTTATTTAGAAAAAAAAAAGTATCACAGTACAATTGCGCCTAAGGCCTCACTTTGCCTAAGGCCGACCCTAACGTCTGCACCATCTTATAAGATATTTTTATTCGTAGTTCAGCTAGTAGATGAACGAGCTTGGAGTTTAGGCAAATGACTCTCATCAAATCCTACCAATGGCAAAACACTTAAAATATATATATATATATATTTCCCACCACCCAAAAAAAAAAAAAAAAAAAAACATAAATAAAACATTTTAAAATAGGGAAATATAAGAAAATATAGTTCTCAAATCCAAAAAAATTCCAAATTTTTACAAAATGTGTATTTTAATTTTCTTAGGATACATACAAAAAATCTCATCGAAAAACATTTGATTACATACAATTTCATCAAAGATGCTTAAAGTTTGCATTGTAAAAAGTCATCATTGGAAAATTACTATATATATATATATATATATATATATAGTTTTTCTATTGTCAGTTCGAACTGATATAAAATATATCAGTTCCTTGCATGTGGATCATTGGATTTAAATGCTTTGACTTGGCTGCATGCACTTATCAAAGCATTTTTTTAAATCCAATGGTTCACATACAAGGAACTTATATATTTCATATCAGTTCAAACTGACAATAGAAAGACTATATATATATGTTGAGGTCAGTGCGCATTGATATAACTTCATCAGTACGTTGGATGTGGACCATTAGATTTATATACTTTGACTCAAAGTGTATGTACTTGTTAAAGCTTCTCTATAATCAATGGTCCACATGCATTGATACTAATGTAGTTACATTAGTTCACACTGGTGTGAACGGGACCGTATATATACAGTCATGTTCTCATGCGGACGTTCTGATATAACTTCATGAGGATATTGAATGTAAGCCACTAATTTTGATAAGTGTATACACACTTGAGTCAAAGCATGTAAAACTAATGGCTCACATTCAATATCCTCATGAAGTTATATCAGAACGTCCTCATTTGAAAATTTATATATACATATACACACACACACACATACGGTCCCGTTCTCATCAGTGCACGATGATGTAAATATATAAGGACATTGAATGTGAGTCACTCATTATGGAGAAGTTTTGATAAGTGCGTACACACTAAGTTAAAGTATGAAAAATAAGTGGCTCACATTCAATGTCATCATATATTTACATCCGTGCGTACTAACTTGAACATTTATTTATATATATATTAAAAAGACGGGTAAGAATATACATGCAGTACTAATAAAATCATTATTTTAAAGAAAAAGGGGCACTGCATTTAACGATTATCTTTGATAAATTAAAGGTATATAAGCAGTAAAAATATATGGTCATGACTCACGAAGTAACTAGTAAAATAGGACAATAATACATGTACGTACATATAACTTATAAACGTGTTGGCGTGTTGCATTATTGCATATTGCCTATAAATTCACGCCATTTCCTGCTCATATTCTCATCAACCATTAAGAAACATCTATATTTGCAAAAGAGAGAGAGAGAATGATTGCAAAAGTAGGAGAGTTGAGGGTGAGCATAAGCAAGAAGGAGGTGGTGGCAGCAGTGCTACCATCGCAAGAGCATTGGCTGCCACTGTCCAACCTGGACTTGCTTCTTCCACCCGTCGACGTTGGTGTCTTGTTTTGCTACCAAAACACTACTAGTCATGGTTTTGGGGCCATGGTTGGTGCTCTAAAGAAGGCCATGGCTCAAGCTCTTGTTTCCTACTATGCTCTGGCCGGTGAGGTGGTGCCCAACTCCGTTGGTGAGCCTGAGATTCTATGCAACAATCGAGGGGTCGATTTCATTGAAGCTCATGCAGACGTTGAGCTCAAACACCTCAATCTCTACAACCCTGATGACACCATTGAAGGCAAGCTTGTCCCTAACAAGAAGAAGGGCGTCCTCGCTGTCCAGGTCTACCTACCATTTTCATCATTCACTAAATTAGTCGATACTCGATAGGATATACCATGATTCATGCATGCATAAATTGATCAATTAACTTTTCACCTGCATGAATATAAGAAAAATATGGTATAATATATATTTATTTCATTTGTAAATTAATCTAGCAAAGGCAAATTAGCATATTGGAATTTGGTAGAGAAAAAAACCCAATACATCAATTATCAATATCATATAATTAATGATACATTTGATAGTTGACGGCAATTGACCCGTACGTTACTACATAGGATAGGATCCTATGTGGTAATATTTATTTATTTCATTTATAAATTAACCCAACACATTAAAATCGGATACATACATAATACATGTGATAGTTGACGTTACCACATGGGATTATAGGAACCGTGCATTAACATTATTCTTTTTCTAATAATTATTTACAGGCTACACAACTCAAATGCGGCGGTTTGGTGGTGGGGTGCACCTTTGATCACCGAGTAGCAGACGCATACTCAGTAAATATGTTCCTGGTTTCATGGGCTGACATGGCTCAATCTAACCCCATTTCTCAACTACCATCTTTTCGCCGATCTCTTCTGAACCCTAGACGACCAGGCTGCGTTGACCCAACACTAGATGACATGTACGTCCCCATCTCAACTCTCCCACCTCCTAAACAGCCTCTTGAAGATGATGATGATCATCTCATAAGTCGCATTTATTATGTTACAATTGACCAACTCAACCACCTCCAATCACTTGCCACCTCCAATGGCCACAAGAGGACTAAACTTGAAGCTTTCAGTGCCTTTCTATGGAAAATGGTGGCACAGTGTGACACCAAAAACAACCACAAAATTACAAAAATGGGAATCGTTGTCGATGGAAGGAGTAGGTTATGTGAAGGAGGAAGCGAGGAATATACAAGGCTGATGGGTTCATATTTTGGAAATGTGCTATCTATTCCATTTGGTGGAGAGAGAGTGAATGAAATGGTTGAAAAACCATTAAGTTGGGTGGCAGAACAAGTTCATGATTTCTTGGAAAATGCGGTGACTAAAGATCATTTCTTGGGGCTGATTGATTGGGTTGAGGCGCACAGGCCTGAGCCAGCTCTGGCTAAGATATACAGCAGTGGGAGTAGTAGTGAAGATGGACCGGCTTTTGTGGTGTCATCGGGCCAGCAATTCCCGATTTCCAAGGTGGACTTCGGGTGGGGTAAGCCGTTTTTCGGGTCATACCATTTTCCGTGGGGCGGTGACGCCGGTTATGTTATGCCAATGCCCACTCCGACTGGGAACGGTGATTGGATAATATACATGCACCTAATGAAGAAGCAATTGGAGTTTATCGAGACCCAGGCTTATAATCTCTTCAGTCCTTTGACTTTTGATCATCTTAATTAACTCAATTACCTCCAAACTAAGTTAATTAATAATTACCACGACGTACGTGTCTTATATATTGTTGTCGATCATCACCTTCAATATGGATTATGGATCGGAGTAATTTTAATTATATGTGGTCATGTCGTTTTCTATTGTTGTTAATATATAATTTCCTCTTTTATTTACAAGTGTAATTCAATCTCTTCATCATGCCTTATGTGATTCATCCAATAACATTTTAACATGCCTTCCTCTTCTCATGTATAAAATATCAAGAGTAATGAGATAGAAAACTAAAGTGAAAAAGAAAGGCGAAGAGATATTGAAAACATATAAGAAAGTGATTTTAAGTTGTCAGCAGAGAAACTAAAAGAAAAAAAAAATCTAATAAACCTGAGAGAGTAATTAAGCTTGATGGTTAGGCTAGATAATTAATGGATTTGCCATATAACATAAGCCATTTGGGAGTTACACACATGCGTTCCCTGTAGTCCTGTACTATATTCTGTTTATGTATATTTGTACATTGAGAAAATGAGAGATTAAGAGGCTGTTTCAATTCGCTATATGTATATATAATTAGAACGAATTACACCCACCTCCCCTAAGGTTTGCTAAATTATAGATGAAAACGACTTTATCATTAACTAACACTCACCTCCCCTCCCGTCAGTCAACATCAGTTAGACTTAACCTTTGACCATATCAGACCATTTAAAAGTCCGAAATACCCCTAAACTTATTAAAATAATTAATATTACAAATAATTAAAAAACAAAAACAAAAATTAAAACTTTTTTTAATTAAACTTGAAAAACAGAAATTAAAAAAATAAAAAAGAAATAAAAACAATTATCATCTTCATCATCCCATAGCCATCATCATCTTCATCATCGACTAAACAATTCTAGAAAATCATTCAAACACCCATTAGTAAATCATGCATTAAATTTTGGAAACTAGAACAAAATCGATGTGCCATGAAATTTTGTCGACACAATTTTGTGTCCAATTCTATTAATTTCTGTCATAACCATCAATCATGTACACAAAAGTAAAATTTATAAAAGAGATAAAAATGAAAATTGAAATTTGTGATGTTCTTTCCATCACTGAATTAAGCTGCTGGATATGAAGCAAGCAATTTCAAAGGCACACATGAAGAAGAATTCTTCCAAGCCCGTGCATGCAACTTAAGCAATTCTCTAGCCTTGTCTTTGGTCTTGGTATTAGAGTCCACTTGAAGAACCAAGCACAACTTAGCCACAACACCCATTTGCTACATCTCTTGAAATACAAACTGAAATAAATTGAACCCATCTGTTCTCCACCTGGAAATCTCCAGATTTTTCGAACACCCACACCCACATCCACAACCACCGTCTATTCTTTGTTCACCAACATAGTCACCATCATCATCATCAACAAACCCACATCAAACCCACAACAAACCCAGAAATCCAGATTTGATCACCAACCCCAAATCCAACAATCTTGCCGCCACCCAACGAACCCCAAATCCACCCATCACCAACCCCAAATCCAGACCCAATTGTGGAAACCCATCACCATCCCCAAAATTCAGCCACCACACCCACCATCCCTAATCCAATAATCACATCAATTTTTGTAAAAAAATAAAATAAAATAAGAAATTAAATCAGTAAAAATGGAGCAACACCAGAGTATCGAAAAAACCCAAAAACCCATGGAAGTACATCGAAGATCGTGATGATGGTGGAGAGAAGCTTGGTTAGGGTGATGGCCGACTCACGGGGATGTGGTGGTTAGGATTGTTTTTACGGTGGCCGCCGGCGACGAGATTGAGAGAGAGAGATGAGATCGAGAGAGATGATAATGGTGATTTGGTGATGATGGTAGATGGTGGATGGAGAGAGATGAGATCAAGGGAGATAAAGGTGATTTGGATTTGGATCAGTGGAGATGAGTGATGATGGTGATTTTAATTTTTAATTTGTTTTGGTGAAAAAGAAGAAGAAGGTGATTGGGTGGTGGTGATTAGAGATAAGATTTTTTAAGAGATAAGTTTTTATTTATTTTTATTATTTATTATTTAATTTTATTATATTTATTAATTATTAATTATAAATTGAATTAGTTTTATTTATAAATTTAATTAGTTTTAAAGTATGGATTATTTTTTGTTAACTTTTTTAAATATTGTTTGTATTTTAAATATTTTTTAAATATTTAAATCCCATTTTATTTCATTTTATTAATATTTTTTTGTCTTTTAGTGGGTTTAAGAAGTTGAAAGACAAGATTACCCTTCTTGATTCAGTCAAAGGTTAAGTTTGATGGACGTTGACTGACGGGAGGGGAGGTGAATGTTAGTTAATGATAAAGTCGTTTTCATCTGTAATTTAGCAAACCTCAGGGGAGGTGGGTGTAATTCGTTCATATAATTATATATAAAATAGAAATAGCTAGCTAGGTGGTAGAATACCTGGAAGGTACTTTACTACTTTTGAAGCTGGAAGGTACATTGTAAATTAATAGTTAGTACTCAGTTATGCTTCCATCAAATCGCATAGACAAGTAATTAAGTGGATGGTGACTACTCAACAACTACTCAAATCAATCATATATGTTACTCGATCTTGACGTCCATCTGTTCCACTTAGGTGGCGTTTGGTTATTATGGTGTAATGGTAATCAGAATGGTAATGGTAATGGGAATAGGAATTGGAATAAAAATGAATGAAAAGTTGATTCATTTGTTTGGTTAAGACTGTAGAATTAATATCTGAATCAGTATTATTTTATTTGGTTAACAACTGAATGAAATGAAATTAACTGTATTTTGACCAAAATATATACAATATAATATATAATACATATATAAATATATATTATATAATATATATTTATATATCATTTATATAATACATAATGATAATATATTATTTTTGAAAATGAGGATATTTATGGAATAAATTTTTTAGTTTGGAATGGAATGGAATGGAATGGGCATTCCATTGGTTTTTTGAATTGAATGCTCATTCCATTGGATTTTAACCAACCAAACATTAAGAATGGAATCAATTCCACTCCATTCCAGCCAACCAAATGCCACCTTAAGGAATTCAAGGAAACTATATTTTTGCATAAAATATCCCCGACTAGGTGACACACCCATAGCCAACTTACTAGTTCTGACGGTCTATTTCTTTGATGTTATGGAGTATGACAGATAGAAAACCTCGGCCTACACCCTCGGCCACACAAAAATGCAGTAGTAGGTAAATCAAAACTCGCTTTCGTCTGGGTAAGATTCTAACCGCTGATTTGGGAGTTACCCGTACCCCAAGCCCTTCCTTCCACCAGCTGAGCTAGCGTTCTGATGGCTAGCCACAATGTAATTGCCTAAAGTAGAATCAAGGACTTGAGATTTTCATCTCAAGCCTTGAACCACCAAGGCAACCACCTCATGGTTAAAAATAAATAAATAAATAAATAAAAAATTTGGTTATCATTCTCAAATTAAACATGCAATAATTGGTTTGGTTTCACCATTTCCATTAGAAATTAATTAAACAATCAAGATTACACAAACCAGCCCCACCCCATTAATATTGGACCATTTGCACCCAACCATAGAGAGCCAATTAATGTTTAGGACTACTAGAATATTATAGGTTGTTTAATTACCCTAGAAAGCTGACACCAAAATATTAGTGGGTTCAGTATATCCATGGCTAATAATTAGCAGCTATAGCCTTCTGCTTTAATTAATACAAGGACATGTGTTTAAGTAGTTCAACTATGACCTAATTAGTCTAAACCTAACACACTTTATATTACAGTTACATATATGATGACATGGCAGTTAATATTATATTTTACAAATTACAATCCCTTTTTTTTAATTGTTAAAATTAATTACCAAATAGATGAAGCTAGCCCACCAAACCCATGCTTTGTGGCATTATTTTTATTAATTTGGTAATCGTCAACAGGAAATCGTACGTGGGTGGCTTGAAGCCTTGAAGATTTGTGATGTTGGTTTGAGATGGGTTTGAAATAGGTTTCCTATTACCAAATACCAACTTTACAAGTCAACATATATAATTGATGCAATTCCACTATTACATATCACTATCTTTATATTATCAAGTTTACAAGTCTATATTCTATATAATTGAGGCAATATTACATATCACTACCTTAACAACTCCGTCCATTCTATTGTATTATTTTGATTGCAACCTCGTAGTACAGATATGAGGGATTTACTATCGGACCAACCTCATTTCGCATATTCTTTTGATTGCTTAGTCATTGAGTACCGGTTATAAAATTAATGCAACATCAAATAAATATATATATATATATTGATGTAGCGGAAGTTTCCATAAGAATAACTCACACGAATAGTACTAAAAGCAAACTACTATTATTATGATGATCTACGCACGGATATCAGAATAATAGACTTCAAATACATTGACCCTGGCAAGGTACCGTAAATAGAAGATGAAGAGAAAATTCTCTAATTTTTATTCAATAAATCAATTAACTGCCTCTAAATGGTACAATAGTTCTTATTTATACTTAAAAATAAACCTATTTAATAAGAAAATTATATTCGATTTAATAAAATCAAATCATAAAATAATTTATTACTTAGTTACATGATAAATAGAAATAAAATAATATGTATTAATTACAGGAATATTTTTAAAATCTAAAATGTTCAAAAATATCTCAAAATTCAATGAGAGTGAACAGAAAATTATGATTAGGTTTGATACTTTGATGTGATACATCACTCATTTACGTGGGTTGTCCATCCAACTTAGACTTTCTATATATTATTCATGCTTAACTTTGACAAGCAAAATCATCATTATAGTATTAATCAAGAAGGATATTCCAATACAATACCATTTTGAGATATTGGATTTATTTTGTTTCAAATCCAACCACCAGTAATATAATATCAGTAAATTGATATTTACGGAATACCAAAAAAGCAAATACCATCTTTAGTTGATCATAATATAATAATACATCTTAACTAGGACATCATTTTTATTATTATTAATTCTCAAATGTTATCCTTTTGTTGTTAATTATCACATTATTACCTACTTGATTTCAATCCATCATTTACTTTGCCCATCCCATCAGTCATCACTGTCTTACTGGAAACATAAAAAGTACACTTATGGTCACAATTCGAAGGAAAAGCATGGACTCTTCGTTTACTTTCACTCATGCCTATTTTGTCAAGTGGTAGGTAGCAGATTGCGACCTCTTTGCGTGTAATGGCATAAATTCATAAAAATGGTAATTAAGATCACCAAGAACAACCAGATAATTACTTGCTAATTGTCCTGGTTTTTCATATCTTCAAATTATCTACTGCTCAACTACAATCTCGTATTGTAAAGTCAATAGCTTTGTTGAACAGACTACATTTTTATCCTTTATTGAACATTAATTTGCTGAACTACAGGACCCTATTTACTTGCATGTGAACAAAATGTACAACATCCAACAAGGACGCAACTGGTCTGTAATGCAAAAGACCAAAACTGTCACCATCCTTGTCAAGATTCACACTGCAGACAATATAACCTAATCCTGAAGCAAGGTGTTCAAGGATGCTAATTCAATGTTTAGATTAATATAAACAGGCATCATGACAATGAAATTTTGTCAGGAAGGAACAAATAACGGAAGCGTGAATCGAAGGTGAGAATGCCACAATTGCGAGAGCCGAGAAGGCTTTGCCGCCTTTTTGATATGCATTGCTCGACAAAGGCAGCTTGAAGTGGTGGAAGGTAATGAGATATCCATACAGCCAAATTTGCATCATCCACAAAGCCCTTAGCAAAGCTGTGAAGCATTTTCGGTACCAACAACTTCCCTTTGCTGCTGACCCCAACTGAACCACGAATGAAATCATGCTGTGCTTCTTGAAGCTCCTCCTTCACATTCTTAGCCGTGTAGATTCTCACCTGCATTTTCCATTCGTTAGAATGTCCTTTTATTTTACATTTCTACATATATTTCAAGATTAAAATAACCAAGCAACATTAGCATAAAAATTTCTAAAATTACCGCTGGCGATGAGTACATTCCACAGCTAAGAGCAAAAGCTACAAGTGGTTCATAGGCATCAATTGCAGACTTCCGTTGCTCCTCTGATACCTTCAACTTGTGAAGGGCAAGAAGCAAAGCCTATAATTATTTTTCATTAGAAATCTTAATCAAGAAATAAGACGTGATGAGAAAATGTAGTAGTTACAGATAAAGAACAATTCAAAGAGGATACATACAATTTGAGGTCTATGCAGGGGTGGTTTCATCTTTAGAATTACATACTCAATAGTGGCTGCACTGTAAGAATGCCCCCCAACAGTATATGCTGCCTGAAAGAAATTTAAAATAATAGTGAAAATAAAAATTAGAGATACTGCCCAAGCACCAAAACCAATGAACAATTATCCATAGTCTCACAAGTCCACATTAGTTATCCTGAATCCCTGATGCATTAGATTTGTCATTTATGTTATCACTTGTCAGCGACAGAGATGCAAAGGATCTGAAACTCGCCGAGTTTACAAAGATCTTAAGAATCTGAAGAATTTTTTTTTTTTTACTTTGACTCATTGTGGTCTACAATGAAGTATACCAATTACCAAATTAATCTTTTCATCTCTAAACATCAATGTTACATTGACAAGTACTTCATCCGATTCAGCTTTATCATAGGGGAGACCCTTCCAGTCATATCTTGCAGAAATGGTTAATAACTGATTAAATCATGTATGCAAATACCTTTCATATACATAAAAATGCACATCCTGGCAGCTAGAACATTTACAATGTGCATGTAGATCTAATAATTCGGCATTCATTCTATTCTATATGAACTTGGAATGATTAAAAATTTGTGAAAAGACTAAAAGTGCCAAGCACACTCAAGAAAGAAAAGAGAAGAAAAAAGTAAAATGTTTCCCATTCAATCCAATTAATTAGGAACTTTTGATAACAACTATATACTTCACAAAGGGAATATGGCAGTCGGGGAGTTATGGTTACATTTGGTGAAACTGTTAAGCATGTACATAAATCAACTGTGAATGACAAAAAATATTTTTTATCTTCCGTCTCTTTACATGTTCTTCTTACACCAATCATGCATCGGAGTAACATCAACTAAAACTTCCCTAGTAAACCCATGTTCCTAAAAGGATTACACCACCTGACAAGACCCGCACCGACTCCTGTCTTGAGTATGAGGGAATTGATATGTATTAATTATGTTGGGTACACATGCATGTGCACGTGAGCCTTGTGAGCCATGCAAGGAGGGATTTTATCATGAATTTGAATTAGAAAGAAGATTAGATAGGAGAATAAATTAGTTAGGAGAGGCATCAAGTTGTCACGTAGCTAATACTTCTGATGCTTAGCTATTTCTTTTTGAATTTGAAATTGTAGTTCTATCTTCTAGTTTGTGGTTATCGTTAGAAGCCTATATATGGGCTGAACTGATTAATAAAGAATTATCAAATATATTAAACCGAAAATATCCTCCAACTACTCTCTGTTATTCTTCTATTTCTCTTCCTTTGCTCTTCATTTCTTCGTTTCTCTGCTAATCTTCTATTTTTCTATTCCTTTTCTAAATTCAATCATATCAAGAATCCTGTGAGAATCTTATCTTTTTCTTTCTCTGGTGGGCTAGAGTTTGAGATTTACAACCTAAATGCCTACGTACCCTATACTCAATAAGGATCAAAACCCTCGTAGTTCATTTAACTTTATACTAGCCAACAAAAATGCAATCTGAAAACATAAGTATCTTCTTTACCTTTCTAAAAAACAAAATCTCTTCCTGAATCTGGACTGTTCTATAACATAATCTATAAAATCTAGACCGCTGTAGACGCCCTTTTGGCCAGGCTATCCACAAACGAATTAGTTGCTCTCGACTTGAAAACAACTGAAACATTCGGAAGAAAACTCAAACAGTCTCTGATGTCATAAATTGCTTCACAATTATCTAAGTTAGCAATCCCCTCACAGTACACCCACAAGACCGCAACTTTGGAGTCACTAGCTGACAAGACCTGTCCCTACTCCTATTTTGAGTACGAGGGAATCCTGTGAAAATCTTATCTTTTTCTTTCTCTGGTGGGCTTGAGTTTGAGATTTATAACTCAAACGCCTACATACCCTATATTCAATAAGGATCAAAGCCCTCGTTGTTCATTAAACTAACTGTAATCTTAATATTTATAAAACTTTACAGGAACTCGAATGAAACCAAGATTGCTTCTAATAAAATTCCTTAATAGGACCACTTTAGCTTTTCAAGATTTCCCATCATGTAATTTAAAAGTGCAATATAAATCTGTGGGTTATAGCCTATCATAAAATTTAATGCAGTTAAAAACAATTATTTGCTTTCTTCTGTTGGACTCATCTGCTTTGACATTTACGTATGAGAAAACAAATATAGAAAAGCCTTGATATCTTGAAATATGCACATATGCATAACATGCTTTAATTAAAAATCATGAACTACTAATTATGTCATCACATGTGGCCCATCTCACGATACAAAAAAATCTGCACAAACCTGGTGATCGCATTCTTTGTCTATAATCGAATGTCTTTCTGAAAACTATTCCTTTCTTACTCATTTAACTTTATACTAGTCAACCTAAATAGAATTTGCTATATTCTATAACATTAGAAAACTAATATATACCTTTAGTATCCCTTTCTAATTCAATCTAAGCTTTAATCCAAAACTGTATTATAACATATGCGATATAGAGCTAATTAAAACATTCTCTGTTAATGAAACACATTTTTCTATAACTGCTTCATAATATAATAAAATATTTTCTGCTTTTATAAAATATAAATTATCTAACATGAAATCTGATATTTGATAATCTCAAATATTTTTTGTACTTTTCATAATCTGTAAATATATAAATAATCTGAAACTCATTACCAAACTTGTACCCAAGGAAATATCTCACGTACGTGGCAAAGATTCTCAATGCACACGCAGAGTAGGGGGAAATACATATCTCACATACATGGTGATATTTGATCACCCGTGCAGAGCTATAAATCTCACATACATGCTGATGTCTAATCAAACGTGCAGAGTAATATATACATATAATCTCATATACACGTCAATATCTGATCGAACGTGCAGAGTAATCTCACATAGATGGCGATATTACCGCACATGCACAGTAATGATCTCACATACACATGTAGAGAAGCCCCAAAAGCAACATACACATGCAGAGTAGCCCCAAAGGCCAATAATTTGAATCTGATACTACTGGGGAGGGTACATGTCTGGATTCTTAAAAATCTGAGAAATCTTTAAAAACTGTTTGAATAAACTATGCTTATATATATGTGTATATATATATATCTTATAAATACTTTTCTGAAATCATAATTAAATACTCTTTTTCTTTACTGAAGTTACTCTAAACAAATATCATGAAAAACTTGAACCTGGAAATACTTGTACATATTCTCATCTAAAAATAAAATATTTATTCTTTATATAATTCTCCCTAATAAACTCAGTAAAATCTTGTTCCATAATATAATCCTGATTTCTTATAACATGCTTCTTTTTCTTGAAAGAATATGTCTTAGCTACTAATCTCTGATATTCCATAATTTAAATCTTAAAATTATATCTAAGAATCTGAGAGTCTATTAACTTAAAAAATGAATAAATCATTTGTTTTAAACCAATTCTAAATAATTAGCTCATGTAATTCTAAAACGAATTAACTTAATTATAACTAAGAGCTGTCTAACTCATCGTACTCCACGCTCAAATCTGGTTTGGGATCCATTTCTGTTTTCATATCTTTTTGATTTACCCTAAATTCTCATAATACTTAATTTAGAATTTATTGATAATCTAATATACTATCAATATCTCAAAATTCTAACTGATACACTTACCTGGCTACACTGAATTTCTTTGTCCATCTTCTATTATCTCTCTCTATCACTTCCCTTGTTCTTCTTCATCTTCAATTTCTGCTTTGTCTCTATGTATCCAGGTTTTTCTCTTCCACATGTTTTTCCTTCCATAACATCTTGTTTCTTCCATCTTCCTTAACCCTTTTCCGTCTATCTCTTTCTCTCTCTCAAGCTCTCTGTTTCACTCTTCTTTCTTTAATTCTCTTATTTTTCTCTCAAGCTCGGTTCCCTCTCTCTTTTCTTCTTTTCCTTTCTTCTCTCTCTCGCCTGTTATCTGCCTATTTTTTTGCTTCAGACGCAGACCCCCAATAAAAAGATTCCAATCTCCTCTAATCTCCACTTTCTCTTTTTATTAATATATTTTTTTTAATTCTAACTTTTCCACTTCTTCCCCTCTACTTGCCACCTATAATCCCAAATACTCCAGCTATTTCTTTTGCCGGAGAAAAACTTGGGTGCAACCGATGCACCACGCTATAATCTGTTGGTGGTGGATCGGTTCCACTCAGTAAATAACACATGGCACTCACTTCAAATTTAATTTTTTTATTCATTTTCTCTCTCATCTTCATTTACAGCTATATCTCGATTTCTCTCTGTCTCCTTCATCATCTCGTCTCGACGTCAACTTGCCATCTCCGGTGACCGTCGTCGCTTCCGATCCTCGCCATCCTCCTCCTATGACCGTCTTCTTTTTCACCTAGATCCCGATTTCCCTCTGTGTGGATATGTGGCCTATAAACACCCAGCTCTCACCATAATATATTTTTTTTTCTTTAATTTGGGGAAACAAAATTAAAAGAGAAGACAAATGGGTCTTCATTAGAAATTGGATCTAAAATGTTTAAAAGAAGAACTTCGTTGATTTGCAGTTAGGTTGGTCCAATTATAGCTATTAGTGATGTAATTTCTGAAGTTTGATAGATTTTTTTAGCAAATGAAGTTTACTAGAGTTGGTTTTCCTTAAAAAAAAAAAAAAAGCGAACCACATTGGGACCGTCCCACTGAAGTTTTTCTCTCGTCGCGTGCTCTGATTGGACGGTCCCATATCCACGTCAGTGGAACTGTCCCACTAAAGTTTTTCTCCCATCCTAGAAGCACACAAACTGCAAACATTCTTGAACGCCAAGATCTCCGCAGTATGTACCTTCGCAATGAGGAAACTATTCACCACCTTTTTTATGGTTGCAGCTTTGCTACACAGTTGTGGTGTTGGCTTGCCTCTCATTTTAACACTTCTCTCCCCATGTCATGCACTCTTGTTGTTCTCTGGAACACCATTACTTCTAAGTCTTTTTCTCCTCAGATTTATAATATGTGGATTAGCTCCTCTATCTAGGTGGTGTATGATATTTGGAAAGCTCGGAATGATCATCGGTTTCGTAACAAAACTCCTTCTGTGGATCGTATAATTTCTAACCTCAAGGTTAAAATTCTTCTCAATTGTTCTATTTGTCCTGGATACGTGTCTTCTGCAGATAGTTCTCTCATGAACAAACTTGGAGTTAAACCTCATCTTCGTAAAGCTCCTTGCATCATCTCTTGTGTTTGGTGTCCTCCTTCCTATTTGTTGGTTAAAGCCAACACAGATGGCTGCAGTAAAGGAAACCCAGGGGATGGTGCTTGTTCAGGTGTCTTTCGAATGGGAACTCAAACTTTATTGGTGGTTTTTCTCACAACTTAGGTGTCTGCAATGTGGCTGAAATGCAGGCTGCTCTCCATGTCATCCGCATTGCTTTTGATCATGGTTGGAGGTGGCTTTGGTTGGAAACGGACTCCATGGCTGTTATCTCTTGCTTTTCGAATCCCAATTACTCTCCTCCGTGGCAACTTCGTAATTTTTGGCTTCATTCTAAACACTTGATTAATCAAATGCACTTTGTGATCACGCCTACCTTCCGGGAAGGAAGCATTGTGACAGACATTCTTGCAAACGAGGGTCTTAAAGTTTCAGGTTAAGTTTGGTGGGATAACCCGCCTTCTTGTATTGTTAAACAACTCCACCTTGATTCTTGGGGAGTTCCCACTTTCCGTTTTCATTAGCTTTTGTGCTCTTCTCTTTTCAACAATATTTTCTAAAGATGGTATTCTGACCTCTTGGGCTTTGCTTAAAAAAAAATGAAAAAGTAAATGCCAGTTAATTTGATCAAGTGTTGAGTAGAATTAAGAAACCAAAATAAAAATTTGACTAGGGTAATCAATCTCCAAGATGCCTTAATGCATCAGTGTGATCTATCTCAATAGTGGTTGGTCATATATACTATATGGATCCAAACTGTTAATTTTTATATGATCACAAATTCAAAATGCTACTAATTAGAAGCTGTCTGACAAGTGGATGAACACAGACACAGGATTGCTTGTGAGTTGTGAGGCACAAAACAAAGGTTATCTTACTCTCTGAGTTGAAGAGATAAAGGAAAAGGTGTGTTGAATTGGGTTGAAAATGAGAAACTGGCATCACCCATAATATGCTGATTATTCCAACTCCAGGTGTTTTTAAGCTGGCATCATGTCTGAGTGTCAACAGCAACAACAAGAACACCAGTTGTTGCAGCATAGCAACAAGAACCACAGGCTTGTTTGCAGCAGCAGCAGTAGTTATAGCCTCAGCTGCAGGCATTGAAGAAGGGGAGACACTATCTAACATACCCCAGCAACTTTCCGGAGAGTGTTCATCGTCCATGGATTGCAGCAAGCCTAGGATTCAGCGACCCAAGTCTAGGAAAGCAGAGTCCTGCACTATCAAATGTGTCGGTACTTGCATTCGTGGAGGCCAAGGATCCCCTGGTAATGGTCCTCTTAACGTAAGGAGGTACAAACTTAGCTTTAGGAAAATGAAACAAATTAAAGCAGTCTTGACTCTTGAGTTTACTATATCTGTTGCAATTCACCATCCCCTCTATTCAAATTTTGTATATAATAGAATAGCATAAGATCCTGTTCCTGCTGGAGTAGCACTAGCTCGACTTTGAACTAAAGGAATCAAGTCTAGATGAGGTTAATGCATCCCGTGGATGTAGGAATAGATTTCAATGGTCTAATTCTTTCGTTTTGGTTTTTGGCAGGCCTTTAGTGGTTTTCAAACAACGGTTTCGAAGCCGTCAATATTGGTAAATATTTTCTTAATGCTCATAGCAATATGCACGTATGATGTACCTTTGTTGGATTGGTTTTTCTACAATTAATGAGTCTGCTTACATTACATTATACAATAAGTATATCAATACCCTTTTAATATTTTGAATTTTTGATTGCCACCCTTGTTCATTTTATGCCAAGCTAGCACAGTCAGATGAGCATCAAACTGTCTACTTAATAGTCAGAGCCGGCCCTGAGGCGGGGCACCAAAGGCGCCTGCCCAGGGCCCAAGATAAAAATGCTCAAAAAAGGGCCTGTGATGACTGATGTACATATGACCAAAATAAAATTGCTCAGAAAGGGGCCTGTGATGACTGATGAGTACATATGAAAATACATGGGATAAAACCCAAAAGTTAATAAAATCAACCAGACAAAAAAATACAATTAGTTATATATATATATACATAAATAATAAGTGGAAATTGTCAAAACTAACCACTATAGTTATAGGAAATTCCTTTTTAACCACATGCATAATTTTATTTGTTTATAACCATCTTTTTGTGCAATTACTGGAATGCCCCTATATAAAAGCATCCCAATCAGCTCTCTCTCTCTCTTTTTCTTTTTTTTTTCTTTCTCTCTCCTCTGCTCTCTCTCCCGATCTACCTCTCTCTCTCTCCCCGATCTGCCTCCTCTCCCTGATCTCTCTCTCGTCGAGCGCCGACGAAGGTTTCGTCGAGCGCCGGCGAGCTTCTGGCCTTCCTTCACGTGCGCCGGCAGCCCTTCGCGATCGTGCAGCAGTCCTTCGCGATCGTGCAGCAGCCCTTCATGATCATGCAACAGCCCTTCACGCCGTCCTTCACGCCGTCCTCCATGCCGTCCTTCACGCCGCCCTCCATGCCGTCCTTCACGTGCGCCGGCGATGTGGCCTGAAAAAAACAAAAAGAAACTAAAAACCTAAACCTAATTTGAATTTGGGGAAGAAGAAGAGGAAGAAGAAAGAGGGGAAAAAAAAAAAAAAAACTTATCATAATTTCAATTTAGTCCAGATTTCAAGTTTGAATATTTCTATTTTAGGCATGATTTCAAGTTTTAATATTTCCATTTAGGCATGATTTCAAGTTTGTGTATTTCAATTTAGTCGTGATTTCAAGTTTGTTTCGAGGTTTTAAAAACACTATTTCCAGGGGTACTCTAGTAATTTATGGTACTAAACTGAATTTTTTTTAAAAAAGTGGTTATTAACAATTAAAACTTCAAAAGTGGTTAAAAACAAAAGTATGATAAGTGTTATGGCCACTTTTGAATTTCTCTCATATATAATCCTTACTTTTCTTCTTTTAAATATTTAATCTTTTTTTTTCTCACCTGACACCTCTCTCTCTCTCTCTCTCTCTCTCACACTCTGAGATAATCTCAATTCTCAACTCTTCGTTCCTTCTCTCTTTTTTACATTCTCTCAATATCTCATCTCAATTTCTCACTCTCGGTATCTGACTCTCAGTCTCTCAAAAGTAGCATCAATGTCTATTTTTATTTGGAAACAAAATATAAAGAAGAATGAATACACAGATCTGAAAACCAAATCAATATTTATTAAGTATAGCATTTGTGATGATATGTAATTCTCAGTCATATGAGAAATTAATTCTTAGACAATTCTATGAAAAACAAAATTCTAATTAAGTTTTATAATTTTATTTATAGTGATCTGTTTATTTTATGATATTTCCGGTGACAGATTCTCTGTTAATTTAGTTGTTTGTTAACTATTGTTTTATATTGTATTTTCCAAAAAAAAAAAAAAAAAATCAATCTTACAAGATAGGCAATTAGGCATAGTGGAACTGCCAGACTGGTGGATTTGATGCTTGACAGGTTTTATTGTTCTGTTTTAGTGTTTTACTGTGATTGTTAGTTTGTTTGCTATTTTAGTTATCGGTGTTTTATTGACTACCGTTAATTTGTTATTTTAGTTATGCACATAGGGCCTATTTTTTACATTTTCACCCCGGGCCTCAAGAACCCCAGGACCGGCTCTGCTAATAGTTAATATATATCATGATTTATTTTTATTTTTTTTCGCAGTTTGGTAGAATGTTCAGATATCTGTAATTTGATTGGTGACCGAGATGATGGACCTTGAATCGGTACAATAATTATAATTCTTTTATCACAAGCAGAAAGGAATTCTATCTCATCAACTTTTAAGAAATTTATATATATATTTGTATGAGATTTATTAAACATGAGGAATCCGAATATTCATGGGCGCTGTATGAGCTTAATCACATTACCACATAGCTAGCTAGTTCAGATGACAAATCACAAATTGTTTGGGGCTGGGCTTGGTAGGATAGAAGTATAGAACACAAGTAATTGATTAATACTCTACATGCCTGTTCATTGATAGAGCACATAGCATACATCAAACTTAATCTTGGTGAGGGCATGAGCAGCAAGAGTGGAACAGATGAAGAAGAAGCATTGAAAATTAAATGCATAATTATAATATAATTATGATGGTATGCTAAAGAGATTTGTTTTTGCCTGAATTCTGATCTATATATGCCTCTACAGTCTACACACACATCTAAATGGCATGATAAAATGAAAATCAAAACGATATATTGTGAAAAAAGACACCAGAAGAAGTCACAAGGGATGGATGGATGACTTTAAATATACAATATTATGCATAATTGGCAACTACTTGTATAAGATGTGGGAGGGAGGGGGATTGAACATAGAAAACGTTATATATGCTTAATTGCTTATTTTAAACCAAGTTGAAAACTTGTAACAAGACTTTGAACCTATAATAAATAATTCTAGTACTTGAAAAAATTTCAAATTTTATTCATAGGTAGATTTTAATGAACTTATCATACACAAAAAAATTCAGATTACAATTTATTCAAATCAATATGATTTCATAGGGGTCTTTACCGAAATTAAAATAAGGGATCCTTATGTGAGACTTATTATATATATATTATAGAGAGAAATTCAAAAGTAACCATTAGAAACATTAAACTTTTGTTACTAACAACTTTTGAAACTTTAATTGTTAATAACCACTTTTTTAAAAAAATTTCAGTGTATATCCGTAAATTACAAATATACCCCTGAAAATAGTTTTTTTTAAATCCTCGAAGTAAACTTGAAATCATGGCTAAATTGAAATACAGAAACTTGAAATCATGGCTAAATTGAAATATACAAACTTGAAATCATGGCCGATTTGAAATGTCCAAACTTGAAATCTAGACTAAATTGAAATTAGGATAAGTTTTTTTTTTTTTCCCCTTTTCTTCTTCCTCTTCTTCTTCCCCAAATTCAAATTAGGTTTAGGTTTTTTGTTTCTCTTTTGTTTTGCAGACCAAATCACTGACAAGGACCTCCAAGCACCAAGCCGCCGACCATCGTTGGCTGGTCGTCGCCCATCGCCGGTCGTTGGTTCGTGCAAGTCGGTCGGTGGTTCGTGAAGCATGGCTCATGCAGGTCGAGGTTAGGTCACTAGTCTCTAGTTCGTGAAGCCACTGGTTCGTGAAGGTCGTGCGAGCTCGGCGACGACTTCCGGCGGTGGACAACGATGTCCGGCGGTGGACAACGACGTCCGGCGATGGGCAACGGCACCGAGAGGAGAAAAGAGAAAGAGGATGGGGAGAGAGAGCAGAGGAGAGAGAAGGAGAAAGAGAGAAAAAAAGGAGAGAGAGAGAGTTTTGGGGAGGTTTTTATATGAGGGTTTTTCAGTAATTTCTCAAAAAAGTGGTTATTAACAATTAAAATTTCGTTTGTGGTTAAAAAAGAATTTCCCATAATATATGTTGTCATTTTTGACAATTTTCACTATATTAAAAGGACGGGTAATAATATACATGCAGTAATAAAATCGTTCTTTTAAAGAAAAAGGGGTACTGTATTTGACGATTATCTTTGATAAATTAAAGAAATATAAGCAGTAAAAATATATGGTCATGACTCACGAAGGAACAAATAATAAAATAGGACAATAATACATGTACGTACATATACCTTATAATTTTTTTTAAGAACATTCCTAATTTAATATTTTTATTTTTTAGATCAAGTCCTTTTATTAAAATAAAATAAAAAAGAAAACAAAAGAAAAGAAAAAGAAAAGCGAAAGCAAAGTGGCGACAGGCCCTAAAACAACAATCTAAAAAGGTACTCAGACCTCAACATGAGGTAAGGAAATAAAAACCTAAAAAGCCATAAAATTAACCATTCCCTTCTGCCTCAAAAGGTGCGGCCCAATTAGAAATTGCAACACGATGTAATTCTGCATCGGCAACACGATGTAATTCTGCATCGACCGATGGAGTCGCAGAATCAGAGCGAATCTTAGTCTCAGCAACAGGGAGGCGCTTAGAACTTCCCTTACTCAATTGAGACTTGAAATTAGCTAAAGACTTGAAAGTTGGCTTCACTCTTCTATTCGATTTTCTCACCACGGGAATCCAATTATTGTCGGGATTAACTAGATGCTGGGCTTCCGCATACTTGTCATCCTTCCTTGAGAAGTTGTTACCTAGATTCCCAGAATTACCGTTTCCCAAATGAGCAGAGATTGAATTGGTAAAATCCATATCATTGACAAAGTGATCTCCAGATTCTTCTCCCAAAACTGTTGTAACAACTGGAGGAATTTGAATCTCCTTTGACAATTGCAGAACCAAAATAGGAAAATTTTCCTTAACCAGATATTGCCTCTCACCATGGCTGTTCTACTCCTCCAAGACCAAAAGTTGCATATTGTCTACCTCTTTTAGATCAGGATTGTAAACAAGAGCCTTTGTGTTTAAGGTCCCTACATTTTGACTCATACCCCTTGTATCTTGCTAATCATTGTCGCAATTGTGCACCACATGGTCTGCATCTGAATCAGTCTCTATGTGCGTAGTAAAACTATCTGCATCATCTTGAGAAATAATCTGAACCTACTTATTAACAGGTCTATAAACTTGTTGTGCCCCATAGATTGAGATCTATTGTGAGGATCCGGACCCTCTCTAGCCGATTCGGGCTTACTAGAACTAATAAGAATCCCCTTGCCGGACTTGTTCCAACGACAAGTATTGGGAAAATGACCAATGGAGGAACAAGTAGAATAGAAAGCTGGGAGATTCTCATATTCCACCAAAATGAAAGAACTATAAGAATCATCCCTCTCAAGAAGCAAAAAAGACGGAGGCACAGTAGACACATCAATATCCACCAGAACACGCGTAAAATGTCTAAAATCACCTTCCACAGTAGCCCTATCCAGCCGTAAAGGCACTCCGATCCCTCTAGCTAAATCGGAAATAATCTTCGGATGCCAGTATTCCCATGACAGATCATAAAAACGGACCCAAACCTGAGCATTTGAAGACTTATGTAATGCCGAGTTAAAATCCGAAATCCAAGGCTAAAGCCGTAAAACACCTGGTTTTAGATTAATAGACGCCAAACTCCAAATCATATTCTTGTCAGCATCTGAATTCAACATAATCTGAAAGTACCTCTTACCAAAAGAAATCAGCCTCCAAACAGAGTTCAACTTCCAAATAGACTGGAGCTTGGCTTTAAAATCAACCAGCTTCTAAGGCTTTTCACCACTAGAAAGGACAACCCGGCCAATATGAGAAAACTTACAAACCTCCAATCTAGACTTACAAGCAGAAGGATCCACCCAAATTGTCACATAACCACCCTTTTTCGAAAGATTCGAAGGACCGGAAACATTTTCCACCTTAATCGAGACAACCTTAAAAAGATCCGCATAAGAAGAGCCCCTAATAGATGGCAGGGGTAAGGAAGAAGCCTCCATGCTCATTGGATCCATGGAGTTAGAAACCATATAAACCACAAAACCTAAACCCTAACAACCATGCACATGCAAACGAAAAAGATTTTTTTTTTTTTTTTTTGAACAGTGCCACTACAGTACCGTGAACAGTGCCATCGCGTCATCCATGAATAGTGCCTAACGGTGTCCTGAACAATGACCACTACAGTATGTGAACAGTTATGAACAGTGCCCTACAGTACTTGTGAACAGTGCCACCGCTCTGCTACAGTGCATGAACAGTTTTGCTACAGTACCTTCTGTGAACAGTGCCACCACATCACCTATAAACAGTACCACTACAGTACATGAACATAGGGATGTCAAAATTACCCATTGGTCTGAGGATCCGTGGGGACCCAAACCGTTAGGGGCAGGTTTAACCGTACCAATTAAGTTGTGGTATGGGGCTGGTATTTTTTTTAATACCCGATTTAATTTCGGTACGGTTACGGGATTTCAATTCCACGCCCCGCCTCGTCCCGTCCCCGTACCCTGTTATATATATATATATATATATATATATATATATGAAGCACTTAATTAGTATTGGAATTAACTCTTAAAAAAATATTAGTATTGTGACTACTATCTTCAGAAAACATAATTTTCCTTTATTTTTTTCTCTCCGACTAACATAATTTTCCTTCTCATTTTTTCCCTCCATTGAAATATTACTTCATTCCAGATCATTATATATAATATACCCCCACACTATTATTTTCATATTATTTAATAATATTTATATTATCTTTATTAAGAAGTCATTAAAAAAATACATTAATGGGATGGGGATGGTATGAGGTAAAAAACCAATCCCCTAATGGGGAATTCCCGTACCCGCACCGTTTCTTTTAAGGCGGGTATTCATGGGTGATGGTATTTCTCATACTAACTGGTATTAGGGATGGTATTGAAAAACCCGTACCATTGACATCCCTACATGAACAATGCCACTCTGGAACCCTCTAATATAATATTTTTATATTTAATTAAAATAATACGTATTCTCAAAAATATACCATTGGAAAGATGTCGGTGATATTTGTAACCAATTTCTTTAACACGTACCACAGGTCCACATGTTGGTGATATTTGTAACCAATTTCTTTAACATGTACCACATATGCACATGTCGGTGATATTTGTTGCATGTATACTTCCATGATGTTTCACATTCAATTATTCACATCCACTCCATGGAAAATATCAAACATGTATGACTACGACATCTAATAAGACATTTTTAATCGTAGCTCAGCTGATAGATGAATGAGCTTGGAGTTTAGGTAAATGACTCCAACATATCCACATGTTGGTGATATTTGTTGCATATGTACTTCCGTGATGTTTCACATTCAATTATTCACATCCACACCATGGAAAATATCAAATATGTATGACTGCACCCAGGGCTGGCCTTAGGGCAAGGCAATCAAGGCCTTTGCCTAGGGCCTCCTCTCTTTAAGGGGTCCTCAAAAAAAATTTGAAAAAAAAAAATTATTTTCAAAGCATTAATTTGAGTCCTCATCTTTTTAAGGGGCCTCAAAAAAAAGTTATTGAAAAAGAAAAAAATTTAATTTTCAAAAACATTAATTTCTTTTGAAAGCTTCACCCAACAGAATTGTTTCATTATTTGTCATTAATTAGGTAATTTATATATATATATATATATATATATATATATATACAGATTTTCTATTATCAGTTCGTTCTGACAATAAATATATCATGACGAAGAATGTTGACCACTATCCACTAGATTTATATACTTTGACTCAAAGTGTATGCACTTGTCAAAACTTCTTCATAATCTGTGGTCCACATTTTTTGTCCTGATATATTTATTGTCAAGACGAACTGACAATAGAATGACTGTATATATATATATATATATACAGTCATGTTCTCATGCGGATGTTCTGATATAACTTCATGAGGATATTGAATGTAAGCCACTAATTTTGACAAATGTATACACACTTGAGTCAAAGCATGTAAAACCAGTGGCTCACATTCAATATCCTCATGAAGTTATATCAGGACGTCCTCATTTGAAATTTTATATATATGTATATATATATATATAGAAATTAACCTATCAGTGCATCCTGATAGAATTATATAAGGATATTGAATGTGAGCCACTCGTTTTACATACTTTGACTTGGTATGTATACACTTGTCAAATCACTGTTATAAATGAGTGGCTCACATTCAATATCCTGATAAAGTTATATCAGTGCATCCTGATAGGATCGGGACCGTATATATATATATATAAACACACACACATACGGTCCCGTTTACATTAGTATACATTGATGTAAATATATAAGGACATTGAATGTGAGTCACTCATTATGGAGAAGTTTTGATAAGTGCGTACACACTAAGTCAAAGCATGGAAAATGAGTAGCTCACATTCAATGTTCTCGTATATTTACATTCATGTACACTGACTTGAACATTTATATATATATATATATATATATATATATTTACAGTCTTTCTATTATCAGTTCGAACTGACAAAAATTATATTAGTTCCTTGTATTGCATTATTGTATATTGCCTATAAATTCACGCCATTTCCTGCTCACATTCTCATCAATCATTAAGAAACATCTATATTTGCAAGAGAGAGAGAGAGAGAGAATGATTACAAAAGTAGGAGAGTTGAGGGTGAGCATAAGCAAGAAGGAGGTGGTGGCAGCAGTGCTACCACTGCAAGAGCATTGGCTGCCTCTGTCCAACCTGGACTTGCTTCTTCCACCCGTCGACGTTGGTGTCTTGTTTTGCTACCAAAACACTACTAGTCATGGTTTTGGGGTCATGGTTGGTGCTCTAAAGAAGGCCATGGCTCAAGCTCTTGTTTCCTACTATGCTCTGGCCGGTGAGGTGGTGCCCAACTCCGTTGGTGAGCCTGAGATTCTATGCAACAATCGAGGGGTCGATTTCATTGAAGCTCATGCAGACGTTGAGCTCAAACACCTCAACCTCTACAACCCTGATGACACCATTGAAGGCAAGCTTGTCCCTAACAAGAAGAAGGGCGTCCTCGCTGTCCAGGTCTACCTACCATTTTCATCATTCACTAAATTAGTCGATACTCGATAGGATCTGCCATGATTCATGCATGCATATATTGATCAATTAACTTTTCACCTGCATGAATATAAGAAAAATATGGTATAATATATATTTATTTCATTTGTAAATTAATCTAGCAAAGGAAAATTAGCATATTGGAATTTGGTAGAGAAAAAAAACCCAATACATCAATTATCAATATCATATAATTAATGATACATGTGATAGTTGACAGCAATTGACCCGTACGTTACCACATAGGATAGGATCCTATGTGGTAATATATATTTATTTCATTTATAAATTAACCCAATACATCAATATCATATACATACGTAATACATGTGATAGTTGACGTTAACCCTAGGAATGGCAATTAAATCCGAACTCGTGGGACCCGTCCAAACCCAACCCGTTTAAAGAGGGTTTGGGTTGGGATAAGCGTACCCGTGGGCGGGTTTGGGTTTGAAAATTGTACCCGTCACGGGTTCGGGTTCGGGTATAGATTTGGAAAAAAATCCATACCCAAACTCGCGTACCCGCGAATAATAAAAATTATATAATATTTTATTATTTAAAATATTATAAATTTAAACTCCAATAAAAACTTTTTAATTATATAGAGAATAAAATGTAAACATTTCAATCTATTAAGCGTTTTTATTCTTTAAAATTATAATATTTCATATATTTAAATAATATAGAAATAATTTTTTTCTTAAAAAAAATTGACGGGTTCATGGGTTTTACCCGCGGACCCACCTAAACCCAAACCCATTTATTTTCATGGGTTCATGGGCGGGTTTGGTAGACACAAAATTTCACGGGTTTAGGTTTGGATTTTACCAAACCCGCCCGAACCCGCCCCATTGCCATTCCTAGGTACCACATGGGATTACAGGAACCGTGCATTAACATTATTCTTTTTCTAATAATTATTTACAGGCTACACAACTCAAATGCGGCGGTTTGGTGGTGGGGTGCACCTTTGATCACCGAGTAGCAGACGCATACTCAGCAAATATGTTCTTGGTTTCATGGGCTGACATGGCTCAATCTAACCCCATTTCTCAGCTACCATCTTTTCGCCGATCTCTTCTGAACCCTAGACGACCAGGCTACGTTGACCCAACACTAAATGACATGTACGTCCCCATCTCAACTCTCCCACCTCCTAAACAGCCTCTTGAAGATGACGATGATCGTCTCATAAGTCGCATTTACTATGTTACAATTGACCAACTCAACCACCTCCAATCACTTGCCACCTCCAATGGCCACAAGAGGACTAAACTTGAAGCTTTCAGTGCCTTTCTATGGAAAATGGTGGCACAGTGTGACACCAAAAACGACCACAAAATTACAAAAATGGGAATCGTTGTCGATGGAAGGAGTAGGTTATGTGAAGGAGGAAGCGAGGAGTATACAAGGCTGATGGGTTCATATTTTGGAAATGTGCTATCTATTCCATTTGGTGGAGAGAGAGTGAATGAAGTGGTTGAAAAACCATTAAGTTGGGTGGCAGAACAAGTTCATGATTTCTTGGAAAATGCGGTGACTAAAGATCATTTCTTGGGGCTGATTGATTGGGTTGAGGCGCATAGGCCTGAGCCAGCTCTAGCTAAGATATACAGTAGTGGGAGTAGTAGTGAAGATGGACCGGCTTTTGTGGTGTCATCGGGCCAGCGATTCCCGGTTTCTAAGGTGGACTTTGGGTGGGGTAAGCCGTTTTTTCGGGTCATACCATTTTCCGTGGGGCGGCGATGCCGGTTATGTTATGCCAATGCCCACTCCGACTGGGAACGGTGACTGGATAGTATACATGCACCTAATGAAGAAGCAGTTGGAGTTTATCGAGACCCAGGCTTATAATCTCTTCAGTCCTTTGACTTTTGATCATCTTAATTAACTCAATTACCTCCAAACTAAGTTAATTAATAATTACCACGACGTACGTGTCTTGTATATTGTTGTCGATCATCACCTTCAATATGGATTATTGTATATTGTTGTCGATCATCACCTTCAATATGGATTATGGGTCGGAGTAATTTTAATTATATGTGGTCATGTCGTTTTCTATTGTTGTTAATATATAATTTCCTCTTTTATTTACAAGTGTAATTCAATCTCTTCATCATGCCTTATGTGATTCATCCAATAACATTTTAACATGCCTTCTTCTCCCTCATGTATAAAATATCAAGAGTAATGAGAGAGAAAACGAAAGTGAAAAAGAAAGGCGAAGAGATATTGAAAAGATATAAGAAAGTGATTTTAAGTAGTCAGCAGAGAAACTAAAAGAAAAAAAAAAAATCTAATAAACCTGAGAGAGTAATTAAGCCTAGAGAAAGGAATTAAAGGATTTAATTTGGTTTAGAGGGACATGAGATGCGTCATCCATGATGTTTGATGCTTAGGCTAGATGATTAATGGATTTGCCTTTGCGAATTGGTAGAAACTAGAAACTAGAAAGTCAGTTGTCAACCGTCCAAAACATATATAACATAAGCCTGGAAGGTAGCTAGGTGGTAGAATACCTGGAAGGTACTGTTGAAGCTACATGCATGCACGGTAGATATTAATTTGTTAATTTATATGAAATTAAATAGCTACCATCAAATCGCATAGACAAGTAATTAATGGATGGTGACTCCTCAACTAGACCTGACAATGGGTCGTGTTATTGCGAATTCGTGTCGTTTCGTGTTTGGGTTGTGTTAAAATTGCTCCACCCAAATCCGATCCGTTAGCTTAATGGGTTGAAATATACAAACTCAAAACCATTTGTTAAATTAATGGGTAACCCGACCCGACCCGTTACAAAATATTATATTTGAGATTTATTAAAAAGTTAAAAATAAATAGTACTAAAGCATGATTAAACTAATGCAATCAAGTTCACTAGCCACTTTTAGAGTTTTAGGGTTAGGGTTAGGGTTAGGGTTATAATATTGTGAAATAATTGATTTATAGTTTTAGAGTTTTTAATTTAGAAAATTTTTCTCTTTCAAAAAAAGAAAAAAATTACAGTTTCTCCAATGCAAGCGTGACTTGTGAAAAAAAAGAAATGTCACGTAGGATAAATAGACATTATGTTAATAATTGTGTCTCCAATACAACCGTGCATATTCAACCTCAAGCTGACGTGATAAAAAAAATATTAAACATTGTCAACATGACCGTCCACTTTCAGACAGTCTGTTGCACAGCTATTTTTTAGGTTGACTCAGCAAATATTTAAAACTGACATTAATTTTTCATATATTTTTGGTAAAGAAATAAAATAAAAAATAAAACAGGAAAAAAAGATGGACACGTCATTAAAAAAAAATTATGTTTTAGACGGAAGCATTGGAGACCAAATTTTGAATTGATTATCTATCAAGTCTATTTTCATACCACATAGGAAGCAAATCTATTGACATTGTTACCATGTTAATAATTATTGGTATACGAGCCACTTTTGCATTGGAGACTCTTAGAAATTTTTAAAAAATTAATTAGTAAAATATATACTAACCATAATTATAGAGATTTTTTATATATAAATTTCATAATGTGACTAAACAAAGATTTTTTTAATAACTTTCATAAACACGTTAAAAAAAAAAAAAAAAAAATCTTTATATTAATATGTTATCGAATTAATGGTTTTTTTAAGGGTGAACCCAAAACCGACCCATTATATTTCGTGTCTTAATGGGTTGACCCATTAACAACCCGATCTGATAAACGTGACCCACCAACCGCTATTTTCGAATGGATTTGGGTCGTGTTAATGGGTCGTGTAAATTTTGCCAGGCCTATCCTCAACAACTACTCAAATTAATCATATATGCTAATCGATCTTGACATCCATCTATTCCACTTAGGCTATGTTTGGTAGGAGGGATGGAGTGTATAAAGGATGGATGAATTAAGAGGCAGAGAGAGAGAGTAAGAGGGATAGAGAGGATAACATCCATCATTTATGTTGTTTGATATTGAAAAGAGGGTTAAATGGATGGATTGATATTTAATTTGTAAAATTACTATATTACCCTTAAAAAAATGGAAGGCAATGAAAAATTGGAGGGCATTATGGTCATTCCTCTCCAATCTTCTCTCCCTCCTTTCTCATCCACCCATCATTGGACGGATTCATTTTGGTGGGCCCGGATGGATCACATCTCCCTCTTCTTCTCCTCTCCTTCCTCTTATCACTCCAATCAAATAAGGGATTGAAGTTCTCCCTCTAACCCTCTCCCTCACTCCATTTCTCCATCTTACCGAACACAGCGTTAAAGAATCAAAGGAAACTAGGGCGCGTTTGTTAACGTTTTCAAAAACTGTTTTTTGTTTTTTGAGTCACAAAAACTGGAAAAACTCGTTTGGTGGGATGATTTCAAAAAACTATTTTATAAAACATTGAGAACAGTTCTCAGTTTTAATGAACAAAAAATTGAGAACTCTAAAAACAATACTTTGTTGTTCTCAGTATTCTTGAAAACTTTTTTTTAGCAATAAAATTTACTCAAACCAAATCTATCTTTTGGATCTTCATGGATCTATACCAAAAAGATGATGATGATTTCAATAGGTTTGATGATGAAAATTAAATTTATTTATTATTTAATTTTAATTTTTTTAGTTTTAATTTTTAATTATTTTAATATCACTTTTTCATTATTTATAATATTAATCTTTTAAAAATGATTTTAAAAATATTATACCAAACACGTTTTTTATGTTTTGATTCTCCGAATATCGTTTTCAACCATTGCTACCAAACGTGTTTTCGAATTCAAAAAATCCAAAAATCAGTTTTTC
This sequence comes from Acer saccharum, assembly GCA_030490815.1. Taxonomy (NCBI): domain Eukaryota; kingdom Viridiplantae; phylum Streptophyta; class Magnoliopsida; order Sapindales; family Sapindaceae; genus Acer; species Acer saccharum. The sequence goes on along the minus strand of CM059868.1, from coordinate 55,179,433 downwards.
AAAAACTTTAGATTACAAGAAAACAAAAACCGAAAAATGAAAATGTTACCAAACGGCCCTTATATTTTTGCATAAAAATATCATTCTCAAATTAAACATGCAATAATTGGTTTGGTTTCACCATTTCCATTAGAAATTAATTAAACAATCAAGATTACACAAACCAGCCCCACCTCATTAATATTGTACCCGACCACAGAGAGCCAATTAATGTTTAGTACTACTAAACTACTAGGTTATTTAGTTACCCTAGAAAGCTGACACCAAAATATTAGTGGATTTAGTATATCCATGGCTACTAATTAGCAGCTATAGTAGTTCAACTATGACCTAATTAGTCTAAACCTAAGAGCATCTCCAACCATACTCTTTAAATTTTAGTTAAATTTTAGCTATTTTAGTTAAAAACTATTTTAATTAGTAATTTTTCATGAAATCACTCCAACCATCCTCCCTATTATAGTTAGTCATTAATATTTTAATATTTTTTAAATTTAAAATATAAATAAATTTATTTTGTTTTAAATTGTAAAAATAAAAGAGAGAAGATTAATGTTGAAGATGTTCTTTAGAAATAATAAAAAAAAACAAGAGAGAGAAGATAGGGAGCTCCCTACATTTGGAGAGCCACCAAGAGGCTCTCTAAAATAGGGAGCCCTTTGGAGTGCAAAAAAACTAAATTGGCTCCTTATTTTAGCTAAGGAGGGGATTTAAGGAGCCCCTTGGAGATACTCTAACACACTTTATATTACAATTACATATATGATGCCATGGCAGTTAATATTATATTATCCATTAATTTTACAATCCCTTTTTTTTTTTAATTGTTAAAATTAATTACCAAATAGATGAAGCTAGCCAACCAAACCCATGCTTTGTGGCATTATTTTTATTAATTTGATAATCATCAACAGGAAGTCGTACGTGGGTGGCTTGAAGATTTGTGATGTTGGTGACTGACGTGGTTGAGATGGGTTTGAAATAGGTTTCATATTACCAAATACCAACTTTACAAGTCAACATATATAATTGATGCATCACTATCTTGATTCTTGACAACTCGATCCCTCGTCCTTTCTATTGTATTATTTTGATTGATTAGTCTTTGAGTACTGGTTATACAGTTAAATAGTTAATGCAACATCTATAATTAAGGATGACAAAATTATCCATGGATATGGATATCTGTAAGAATCCACTCCGTTTAAAATAAGGATGGATACTATTATTTCATGGACGGAGCGGGGATGGATATCATCATAATATTCATTTTATTTTCAGGTATGGAGATGGATATCGTCTATGGATATCCATCCCCATCTGGATCCATTATAGATTTCAACATTTTAAAAATATAAAAATTTATTATGTAATTATTAATTCTAATTATATAAGTTACTATTAATTTTTATATTTAAACTTTATTAGATGTATTTGTTTCTCTTTAAATAAGATAAAATATACCATTATTTATGTTAGTTACATTTTTTTCTTGTAAACTATAAAAATTTAAAGTATTTTCATCGGATAAAAATATAAACGGAGCAGGGATGGATATCTCTACCTTAATTAGCGGATTATCCGAATCCGCCCCGCTCACTTAGAAATGGGGATGGATGCGGGGATGGAGATATATATTTCAAACGGATATGGGGTTGGATATTGGGATATCCATACCCAATCCGATCCATTGCCATCCCTATCTATAATCAAAATTAATATCAAGTTTACAAGTCTATATTCTATATAATTGAGGCAATATTACATATCAAATATCACTACCCTAACAACTCCGTCCTTTCTATTGTATTCTTTTGAATGCTTTTTTTTTTTTTCTTCTTTTGATGAGATGACTTGAACCCGCAACCTCGTAGTACGGATGTGAGGGGTTTACCACCGGACCAACCTCATATCGTATATTCTTTTGATTGCTTAGTCTTTAAGTACTGGTTATAGAATTAATGCAACATCAATATATATATATATATATATAAATAGTGATGTAGCGGAAGCTTCTATAAGAAAAACTCACACAAACAATTCGAAAAGCAAACTACTATTATTCTATTGATCCACGCATACAGGGGCGGACCTTAATGGGGGGTTGACCCAGGTCAACCTTTTAATATATATATATATATATTAATCTCACCTCTCACCTCTCTCACATCCCAACTCCCAACACACACTCTCTATCTCTCACCCACTCCAATCTCAAGTCTCAAGTCTCAAGTCTCAAGCCTCAACACACACACTCTTTCTCTCTCTCTCTCTCTCTCCATCACACATCACACAGCTCAAATCAATTATCTTTCCAATTAATAATTATCTTCAGCCTAATAACTCAATTTCAACATCATCTGTGTTGAAGCTTCTATAAGAAAAACTCACACAAACAATTTGAAAAGCAAACTACTATTATTCTATTGATCCACGCATACAGGGGCGGACCTTAATGGGGGGTTGACCCGGGTCAGCCTTTTAAAATATATATATATATATATATATATATATATATATATTAATCTCACCTCTCACCTCTCTCACGTCCCAACTCCCAACACACACTCTCTATCTCTCACCCACTCCAGTCTCAAGTCTCAAGTCTCAAGTCTCAACACACATACTCTCTCTCTCTCTCACCCACTTCAGTCTCAAGTCTCAAGTCTCAACACACTCTCTCTCTCTCTCTCTTTCTCTCTCTCTCAATCAATCAAATCCAATCTCCCAATTAAGTAATTCTTTCTCTCTCTCTCTCTCTCTCTCCATCACGCATCACACATCACACATCTCAAATCAATTATCTCTCCAATTAATAATTATCTTCAGCCTAACAACTCAATTGCAACATCTTCTGTTGTCAATTTTGGATTAATTATTTGGATAGTATAGAATTACTCTTAATCTATTATTTATATTTGGTTATTTTAATTCATGTATTTTTCTTAGATACAATTTATTTGTTCTAATTAACAAGTTAGAGCCTTATGTTTGTTAGTCATAATTTTAATTTAGTGTTTTGTTATTCTTTTTTATGAATTTATTTTCCAACCACAATTTATTATTTATAATGTCATAATAAGAATTAATTTGGGAAAAGAGCAAGAGGAGTAGAAAAGAAGAACAAGAGGAGATAAATTGGTTTTAACATCTGATAATCTTTATTTAATCAGTTCACACCCATAAATAGGCTTGTGAACAATACAATTGCAATTACATAACTAAGACTCCTAACTAAGATAAGCATCAGTTGCATAACAACCTGATCCAATGTATTCCTAACTAAGACTCCTAACTCATTTATTCCTCTCTAACTAATTCAAATTCAAATTGGAGACCAATGGATCAAGTCCCCAACCGACCTTAGACTAAACCCTTCTTGCATGGCTTACATGCACATGCATGTGTACCCTCCTAAATAGGCACATATTATTCCCTCCCACTCGAATTATCCTTGTCCGCAAGGATGAAATTTGGATACGTCCTGGAGAAACGTCACCCAAATTGTAACCTAACACTCCTACTTCTTCAATTGATCCATTTCCTCCCGGATCGAACACCGGCAATGGAACCAAGATGCACCTTCGATTTCGGGTCATTTTAATAGCACGACTAACCACTGGTGAGTCTAAAAATGGTCTCTCCGATTTTGTTCGGAGTCGATCTCCGTCTGGCAACGACATGGTGGCAGTTGTAACGGTTGTCGAAGAGATGCAGTAGACGATGTGGTGGAGCTTAAAGGCGGCGGACGCGGCGGTGCGTGTGGGATTGATATGGTTAGTGGTCGAAAATTGGGTTGGTGGAGGAATGGGGTGGAACTGGGCTTTTTTTGGTAGTTCGTCAAATATCGGTGGTTTATCAAAATCGATAAAAAAACCTCCGTCAATACATATGTATCATCGAAAAACACCAGAAGATAAGTGTCTAATTGTGTTTGAGAAAACAATAGAGATTGGAGTTCATTCCTAATGGTTTGGAGGGTAGAATATATTTGGTCGAAACAGGACTCATGATGAGCCAGAATTGCGTAAACTCCGTTACGGAACTTGGCATCCATGAACCGAACAGCTCTAATACCACTGATAAGAATTAATTTGGGAAAAGAGCAAGAGGAGGAGAAAAGAAGAACAAGAGGAGATAAATTGGTTGTAACATCTGATAATCTTTATTTAATCAGTTTACACCCATAAATATGCTTGTGAACAATACAATTGCATTTACATAACTAAGACTGCTAACTAGATAAGCATCAGTTGCATAACAACCTGATCCAATGTATTCCTAACTAAGACTCCTAACTCATTTATTCCTCTCTAACTAATTCAAATTCAAATTGAAGACCAATGGATCAAGTCCCCAACCGACCTTAGACTAAACCCTTCTTGCATGGCTTACATGCACATGCATGTGTACCCTCCTAAATAGGCACATATCATGTTATATTATAAAGGTAAGAAAAACTATACTTCCATACTTCGGAAAAAAAAAGATGTTTATCTTCTTCGAGTGAGAGTGGAATAAAAACAATGTTTTATTATTGAGAGTTTATATATATAATTTTGTTTTAGCCCACCCTAACAAAAAATCCTAGGCACGGATATCAGAATAATAGGTGTTGACGGTGATTTTTGATGGTCACCAAGTCAATGATTTATTTTCGAATTGCTGTAGTTTATGAACAAGAACGATTAAAAATCAAGAAAAAATAACAAGCAATTACGTGGTAAGACTCCAAGGGTTGGAGAAACGTCCACGGGTTGTTGCCTTAGCAACGAAGCCAAATTCACTATGAAGAATGGTTACAAGAATATTATACTATAATCTCTCTCTCTCTATTTTTTCACGTACCCCCTGTTTGTGTATAGAGGGGGTATTTATACATGTTGTTTTTAGGGTTTTAGGGTGACTGCTAGGGTTTAGTGTTGTGGTGCCCAAGTCTCAAGCGGTTTCCTAGTCCTAATTAGATTATGTTTCCTCTTTTGGCTGAATCCAATTCTGGACGAGATTCTTTCTCCTTTATTCACAGGAGAACTGCTTGTTTCCTTGTTAAACTCTAATGGTCCATACCGTTGCTTATCGTGGATGTGCTGGTCGCTGATTGTGTTTGGCATATGAATGCTGGTGACTGTCTCATTGATTCCCGAGTGTGCCCGAGTGTGCCCGAGTGAGATTTGCTGCCCGAGCTGATCGTCTTTGTTTGTGGTCGGACTACCTACTCTTTTTCCGAGTAGGTTATCATGGGGGGTTTCTGCTCCATAAGTTGACTTATCTTGACTCCTGCTTTCTTGGCCTTTCGTGCTGATGGCGTGTCCTTCACCACTAATTTTTACCTATAACAATACCCCCTTAAATATTTGAACCGATCGCACTGAGTCAGGTCTTCTCGGGACGAATATTTAATCAACACTTTTCCATAACTAGTCCTCGTTTGTCATTTTCTGTATTAATGTATCCTCGTTTAATTCGAAGCCTTTAATGACGTGTCTTAATTGTGACCGCACGCATCTGATTCATCATTCACGTCAGAAATCTCTTGATGGCGACGCTTCTGCTCTCTGGCGGCTCAAGATGCTGTCCGATTGCCACTTGTCTTTCTTTGCTTGGCTGGGGTACGACGCATTTATGAGACACGACCTCTCTGTTCGCCTGCGTGTAGCCCACGTCATAGCCCACGCCCCTCTATTTTCCCGTTTTTCTGTGCTTCTCCTAGGGTTTCGTTCGTTTTTGAAATCAATGTGCCGCCTATATATGTTGGCTATCCACTTCCCCTTCCCTTCTTATTTCTTTTTCCACCATCTTTGTATTTCTTCGAAAGAGAAGTGTGCCTGTGTTTCTCGTGTTTCTGGGTATTTTGTTTTCTCCTCCAACTTGTCTTCTTAATCCTGCTTCGCCGAGATCATCTGTTTCGACCCCCAGGCCTTTACTCGAAGGTTCTTCCTCTGTTGTCTGCATTTATCTGCCTTTCGCTAATCAAGGTTAGTTCTCATGGATCTTGAAGCTAGGTACCGTCTTTTTACTGTTGGTATGATTGCTATTGAGCGAAATGATGCTCTCAATGCGTCGGTTGTTCATAGGTTATTAGACGAGCCTCTTTTCGATCAGCCGCGTTATACTGACGCCGACGTTTCTGGACTTTTTCCAGAAAGGCCTGCTACTTATGAGGTTCCTCCTGTTTTAGAAATTCCTTCTGCTTCTTCGAGCTCATCACCACCTGACTCATACCAGCCTGAAGCTCGGTCAGATTCTTCTTCCGCTTGTGCTGGTATTCGGCTGAGGAGAAGACCAGGAAAAAGAATGAGTACTCGTAAAGTTTATAAGGACTCCCATTCCCGGGAGAGCCGAGTGGCGACCCAGAGGATTGTTGAGGACGATATTGAAGAGGAGCACAGGGTCGCTCGCATTCCCTACTCTCCTGAGCAGATATGCATTTATGACGTTGAGCCGAACGTGGTCGACCCTGAAAAGGTGATAAGATATATGCGGCGGTTCGATCTGGACAGCAACGAGATTTCGTTGATTCCAGCCGAAGGTCGGGCTGCATGGAACCCCCTGCCTAGCCATGTGGCGGTCTATGGGGCGATGCTCACTTGTGGCGTCACTCTTCCTTTCCAGCCCTTCATTACTTGGTTTTTGGCTGAGGCCCGACTCGCTCCGGCGTAGCTAACCCCGAATAGTTACCGCATTTTGATGTGCATGTGGCACATGTGGCATAGAATGAAGCGGCCACCTCCCACACCTCACGAGTTCCGTCACTTCTATTCGCTGAGGCCGGTGGGGAAGACCGGGATTTATTTCCTTCAGTCGACCTAGCCCGAGTTGTGGATCCCAAAAGATGTTGTGGTCAAGGGCGAGATCGAGCCGACCACGGATAAGAAGATGAAGGGGTTTATTTGGGGCTTCCCTACCTCAAACAAATTTTGGAAAAACAGTTGGTTTTTTATGGGCAACAACTGGGGCCAATCAATCAGTTTTGACCTGGATGGCACTCGGATGACTTGCCAGGTTCCTCGATACTTCTGTACGCCTCAATGGAACCATATGACTTCAGCCTTTACTGACGAGGAACTGAAGACTTTGGCTCGGGCGGCAGTCCGCCCCTTGGAGAAAAGGGGGAAACCCTATCTCTACAATGAGGGGAAGATGATTAAAGCCCGTCTGTTTCCTCAGATTTCTGCACGCCGCAAACGCCATAAGTTAAATTTTTTTTTTTTCTTTACTGTTGCTTTCTTGTTCTTAAATTTGTCTACTAACTCGGACTCTTTCTTTTGAAGTGTTTGAGGTAGACGTGGTCTGCGACGCCCTGGCACGCTGAATGAAAGGCATTGTGGAGGTGAGCCGGAAAGCAGCCCTTCGTCAGCGAGACACCGGGATAGCCCCTCCCGAAGACGAATCCGATGAAAGTGCTCCCGAGAATCCTCCCGAGGGAGATGATGAGGGGGGAGTACCCGATTATGTGCCCGAGGAAACCCACGGTCCAGAAATGGCTGCGTGTTCAACGGAGGCCGTGGGCGATCCGGAGATCTTTGGAGCAAGTAGGGCCGCTGCTGATCAGGACAACCAAGCGGGCCTTACTTCTCAGGGGAAAGAAAAAGTGGGGAACCCTTTTGAGCCCGAGCGGGCGACTTGTCCCAGTGGGTCCAATTCTCCCTATTCTGCTGCAAACACGCCAAGTGTTAATTCTCAAGGTTTTGAAGCAGCTGGGGGGCATTCGGGCATGGTGGCTCCGGAGATTCCGACTCCTGTTAATCCAACTCCTACCCCCGGAGAGGGCAATGTTGAAGCGGGGCAGCCTGGAAAGAGGAAAGCCTCGTTTTCTTCTGGTCGCCCTTACCCCAAGATCCCCCGAGTAGTTGCATATGTTGATTCATCTTCGGATGATGAGGGTGAGGGTGGTGTTGGAAGAGATGCGAGTATGACCCCTCCAGCGGACCAGATCAAGGATAGCGTTGGAGGCTCAACTGACTTTCCTCAAGTGACCTAGTCTACCGAGCTCCCTGAAACCAGCGTTGGTGGTTTGGGTTCCTCCCCTCAGACTGATGATCCTACCCCCGAGACCATGCTAAAGGCTATGGCTTCAGGCCGGGCTTACAGTGGGGAGGATCGTTGGAGTCATTTCAGGGTCGGGACCGTGTCCGACCGGCTCTGTAATTTTTTTAACAGTGCTTCCTACGTAAGTAACGCCTTTGTTTATATGCATAATTTCGTATTCCTCCTCTTTTACTTACTTCTATTTGTTGTTGACTTGCTGCAGATGGTGGCCGAGATGTCCGGGGCTTGCCAGGCCAGCGAAGCCCAAGCAGAAAGAATACGGAGGCTGGAAGCCCAATTGAAGGAGAGTGAAGATCATCGCCCTCGGGCTGAGTTAGCTCGTCAAGAGGAGGCTAAATCGAGTCAGATGCTCCTGGATCAATGCCTAGCACGGCAAATGGAAGCTGAGCAACGAGCATCTTCTGCTGCGGAGGAGGTCAGGACTCTGCAGGATCAGTTGTCGTCCACTCAGGAAGCCTTGCTCCGGTCTGAGCAGAATGCTGAAGATGCCAAGTCATCCTATGAACGCAGAATTGACGACTTGGAGTGTCAGGCCTTGTCAGTCAAGTCCCTATCGAAGGAAGCTAGGCTGGAACTGGAAATACAGAGTGTTGACCGTTTCAAGAGGTCCCCAGCCTATGATGCTTTGCTTCTGCGGGAATTCCAGCGGGGAATGGTCTCGGCTAGGGAATTCTTCAACCAGAAAAATAGGGCAACTGATCGGGCTAGGACCAACTGGAGCCTTTCAATCAAGAAACATGTGGATACATCTCTGGAATCCCTTCGGGTTCAGATGAGAGAGTGGCGAGCATATTGTAGAAGTAAAGGTAAAACGCCACATCCCATGCACCTTGAGGTTCCTACTGCCGAGTCTTTCTCTACTTTTTATGCCCGTGAGAAGGCGGCGATTAACAATGAGAGACCTGACTTGGGGCCCGTTCCCAGGACTGACTATAGCGCCTGGATGGACGACAATGAAGAGGATGTGATCGTGTGGCCTTCGGACGACAGTCTTTTGAGCGAGTATGTGATGGAACCTGACCCGGATGTCGGCGGAAGCAGCTCACAACCTCTAGCGCCTCCCTCTTGACTTTTATTAAACTACCTCAAGCCTTTTGTAATTACCTTTGTATTCATTTTTTCCATATATACATGAAGAATAAAATTTTATTCTTATATTCTTATATTGTTCTACTTTACCGCATGACAAACGCATAAATGGGACGATCTGAATTCGTTTCGCCCGCTTGTACTTGGCTATCTTCGAATGCATGGATCCTTCAGGAATCCTCAGCTTTTCTCTGACCGAGTGCCTCATGTAGCTGGTGACTAATTTTAGCCAAGTATCTTATGTAAATGGCTTTTTAATTAATTAGCCCGAGTATCTTACTTAACTGGTAACTAACTTTAGCCGAGTATCTTATTTAACTGGCCTTTTAATCAATTAGACCGAGTATCTTATTTAACTGGTAACTAACTTTAGCCGAGTATCTTATGTAACTGGCTTTTATCCTTCGATTTTTGAGGTTGTTTTACCTTAACGTTACGCCGAGGCTCGCCACGACCATACGTTGAGGTCTTTGCACAAGTCACCTAGGACGTCTCCTGGTTTTATCTGTGCAAGGTTTTACCGAATCGTTGGGGTAATTTGTACCGGCCAACACGGCTACGCATCTCACTAGTCTTTCTAGCGGCACTCCGAGAAGTTTTCCAGTTATTCTGGTACCTCGGTTTTGCCTTTTTGCTAAGGGTTGCGTTCGTATCGCCTTAACTAGGCGGGCACGCTACTACAGCTTTTCTGCCCTTCGAGCACCACTCGTTCGCTCTTTTGCGGCCTTATGGCGCCCGACTCTTTTTGGTGTTTATTCGGTCGGCTTTTAAGTGGCCGCTATTGAAATGTTGCTCATGGATTTTATTGATTCCGCTACTCCATACTAGCAACTGAACTTTATTAGATGATCAACATGATAATGAAATCAACAAATAAATCTGAAATAATCAAAGCGGAAACTAAAAACTAAGCTAAAGCAGAATAAATTAATCATAGAACCATAATCGGATTCTTTAGGGATAGAAGATCTTTAGATACTGTGCGTTGCATGGTCGGGGTACCAGGCTACCCTCTGGTCGGGCTATCATGTAGGCCCCGTGCCCTACGATTCCCTTGATGATGTATGGCCCTTCCCATTTATCGGCGAGAGATCTCGATGATTTATCCTTGGTATTTGGGGATACCCTTCTTAGCACTAAATCCCCGAGTTGGAATCTTCGCTCCCGAACGTGGGAGTTGTAGTACCTATCAGTCGCCCTATTTTTCTGCTTAAAGAATTCACCAGCCGAGACCATTCCCCGCTGGAATTTCTGGAGAAGCAAAGCATCATAGGCTGGAGATCTCTTGAAACGGTCAACGCTTTGTAGCTCCAGTTCCAGCCTAGCTTCCTTCGACAGTTCCCTAACTGTCAGGGCTTGACGCTCCAAGTCTTCGATTTGGCGTTCATAAGTTGACTTGGCGTCTTCAGCATTTTGTTCGGCCCGAAGCAAGGCTTCCCGAGTGGATGACAGCTGATCCTGTAGAGTCTTGACCTCCTCCACAGCAGAAGATGCTCGTTGCTCAGCTTCCATTTGCCGTGCTAGGCATTGATTCAGGAGTATCTGATTCGATCTGGCCTCCTCTTGACGAGCTAACTCAGCCCGAGAGCAATGTTCTTCACTCTCCTTCAATTGGGCTTCCAGCCTCCTTATTCTGTCTACTTGGGCTTCGCCGGCTTGGCAAGCTCCAGACATCTCGGCCACCATCTACAGCAAGTTGATCAGTCTATTTCTATGCTTATATTTTGCCCTTTTTGCTTATGTTTATGCTTGTTCATTGGGTCTTTTTGGTGGGTTTATGTGTTTGTTGAGTCTTTGCAGGTCTCTTACCATAGAAATGTTGATCGGATCGTATTCTGGAGATGATAGAGTCAAATGATGCAGAAAGGGCATTTTTCTCCCATTTTCCGCGGCCCATGCCGCCCATCAGGCAGGTGCACCGCCGGCGGTGCAACAGGCGCCAATGATATTGCCTTTTCTGCCGGCCATGCCGCTCAAGAGGCAAGTGCCTACTAAGCGGCACGCCAGGCGATCCATTCCAGTGTGTGGAGGTTACTTTTTTCGCTGCCCATGCAAGTGCCTACCCAGCGGCACGTTGAGTGGTGGACCGCCTCCTCGTCTTCTCGTCACTGCAGAAGACTTATAAAAAGAAGGGAATAAGAGAAAATAAGGGTTCGACATATAGATAGACAGAGAGAGTTTTTAAGACCACCATTCTTTGATTCTTTTCATTCATTCCATCAGAGGAGATTACTTGGAGCAGGAAGACGACGGAGATCGCAAGTCAGAAACATCACACCATAATGGGTTCTATCTTCATCTCTTCTATATTTTTGTTCTCTCCATTGATGTGTAACTAAACCTTTATTAGGGGATTGATGTAACCAATTTTGGACAACTCTATGTAATCAATTAGTCTATCTTTTTGTTAATCAATTGGGTTTTAGTCTTGTCTATTGAATTAATTGCTCTATATTATTGATTCGTATTATTTTGTGGCCTCAATTGATATGAGTTTGTGATTTAGTTTATCTTTGAGATTAGGGTTTGGATGTGAATGGCCTTTCCATTTGAATCACAATCATAAGCTTAATAGACTTGAAAATTAATGTTTGCATGGCCTTGTGGCATTGATTTGGCTTAGAGTTTTGTTCATAGGGATTTCATTACTATCACTTGACACATGGCCTTTGTGCGAGTGGTGGGAAGGAGATTCGTTCTTAATTGTTTATCAAAACAAGCCCTAAACTTTATTGAAGTGTTTATTGAGACTAATTGAGAGCATTGAGTGTCTAAGAGAGGTGCATCGATTCCCTAGTTTCTCCCCATATATTCATTCTTTGATTTGTTTATTAGTTGATTTGATTTTTAGTTCAAATAGTCATAATTTAGATTAATCCTAGAGTTAAACAATCTTTCCAAAGAAAAGCATTATGCAATTTAGTTTTCGCATTTAGAGTCACCTTTGCTAGATTAATTGGTTTTAACTGATAAAATCGCCGATCCCAGTGAACGAACTTTCTTAATAAATTGAACACAGAATTTACTGCATCAATTTTGGCGCCGTTGCCGGGGATTGGTATAGATTCTATTAGTTGGATCTAGTTAGTTTAGGTTAGGTAGTGTGTGTCATTAGATTTTATTTTTTTAGTTTTTTAGTTATTCTCTTGTTTCATCTTACTTCGTGGTAGTTGTGTTTTTGGTGTTTCAGGTTTTACAGGTGTATGAACGGACGTCGTTCGCTTGGAGGTATTCTGATCCCTGCTAACGACGAGATTGACCGAGTAGGCCGAGTTGCTAGACAGTTTGAAGAGTTAGATCCTTTAGTTGAGGATATGGGTGATCACGGTGAGCAACGTGACCGGGTTATTCGAGCTGAAAGAGAGGATCATGATGAACAAGGTGTTCAGAATAGACAGGAAATTCGAGACAATCCACCGGGTCCTCCAAGACGTGCATTAGAAGATGAGATCAGACTAATGAGAGAGTCTGGACAGCCTATGTTGGGAGACCAACCTCAGCCTATTGTGTTAGATGCCTTAGCCAGGAGTTATGAGTTGAGGGGTAGCCATTTAAACATGCTGCCATCTTTTCACGGTTTGGCAACAGAAGACTGCCTCCAGTTTATGAAGGATTATCAAGCTACAGTAGGGAATTTCCCGATGGGCCGATTGACAGAAGAGCAGTTGAGGATGAGGTGTTTTCGGTACTGTATGAAGGACAAGGGCATCAAGTGGTACAATTCAGTAAGGGCAGGATCTTTGCGATCATGGGTTGATGTGTGTACTGCATTTTTCAACAGATTTTTCCCTGCCTCTAAAGCAAAAGAAGTCCGGATCAAGATAGCTAGTTTCAGTGAAGAAGATGGTGAGTCATTCCATGAAGCCTGGTCGCGATATAAGGAGCTGTTAGATCAAATTCCCCCTCACATGGTGACTGAGGAATACAAAGTCCGCACTTTTTATGATGGATTGACACCTTTCACACAGAACATTGTTGACAACGCCTGTGGGGGTATCATTACCAGGAAATCTGCTTTAGAGATTGCTGAGATATATGAAACTTTGGCTCTAAACTCCCAACATAGAAGTTCAATGGTCAGAAAGGGAGGTAAGTATGAGGTCAACCAGACAACTGGGGTGGAAATTCAGATGGCGAATCTAGCTAAGCAAGTACAAGCTATGATGGCCCAAAACTCGAATAGGGCTCAACAGCAGTTAGGGGTGAACTTAGTGCAAGATGGAGATGGGATACCATTTGAGACAGAGGAGGTTCAAGCTTTCAATTACCAAAGAGGGAGGAACGATCCTTACTCGAATACCTACAACCCTGCATGGCGTAACCATTCCAATTTATCTTATTCTGACCCTAACACTGCTCTTAATAGTCATCAGCTCATTCCACAGAACACTCAGGGAACAAATCAAGAAGGGTACAACAGAGGGACTTACCAAGGTCAAGGTTCCAATAGTCAACCTCAACAATGGAACAATGCAGCTAATAGAGACAGTACCACCTATCAGCCGAAGAAGAGGTCCTTGGAAGAAATTGTGACATCCCTTGCTGAGAATACAGAGCGTTTCTCCCGTGATACAAATCAGAGAATTAACAACGTTGAGGCATCCATTAAGAATTTAGAAACACAGATGGGGCAAATAGTCGACGCAGTCCGCAAGAATGAACCAGGAAGGTTCCCTAGCCAATCAGAGCAAGCCAAAGCATTGACTGTGTTGAGAAGTGGGCGAGTGTTAGACACTGAAGTTGTCAGGGGGCAACAGAAAGAGGGCACCAGGGGATCAGAAGAGGTGAGTGAGAAGGAGACTAATGCAGAAGAAGAGGTAGTGGTAGAGACACCCAAGAAAACCTCAGTTTTACACAAGTCATCAGACCCTTATGTTCCACCCCCTCCTTATGTTCCACCAATTCCCTTTCCTGGGAGGCTTAAAAGGGACAAGCTCAGCAAGGCTTTCAAAGAAATTTTTGATGTTCTGTCCAAGGTACATGTGAACTTACCTCTACTTGAGATGATAGAAAAGATGCCTGCCTATGCAAAATTTTTCAAAAGCCTTCACACCAACAGACAGAAATTTGGGCCAAATCATCAGGAATACATAGCAGGTAGTGCTAGTGCAGTTTTACAGAAGGAACTTCCTCCCAAGCTGAAAGATCCGGGCAGTTTCTGCATCAATATCACGGTAGGAGGTACCCAACTTGAAAGAGCAATGCTAGATTTAGGTGCCAGTATTAATTTGATGCCGTATTCTATTTACAAGCAGCTAGGGTTAAATGAGTTGAAGCCTACAACAATGTCACTTCTGTTAGCAGATGGTTCGGTAAGATATCCGAGAGGGCATGTTGAAGATGTTCTGGTTCAAGTTGGGAAACTTATAATTCCTGCTGATTTTGTGGTATTAGACATGGAGGATGTGAGCAAAGAGACTAACATGAGACCTGTTCTTTTAGGTAGACCGTTCATGGCAACAGCAAAGACATTTATTGATGTGCAGAATGGGAAACTGTCAATGACAGTGTTAGATGAGACAGTGGAGTTCAAACTTTTTGAAGCATCATCATACCCTGCCGGAGCTGATGATTGTTCATTCATCGAGGTTTTAGACCCTGGGGTTGATGGAGTATTCAAGGATGAAGATTTGGCAGATTGGGATTGGGATGATCAAGACGACATGACTGAAGATAGTTCTGAACTAGCTGAAGAAGAAGTTGCAGACTTCCAAGTTTCAACTGTCAGTTTTGCCAATGATCCACCACCAAAGTTGGAGCTCAAGGAGTTACCAACAACTCTGAAGTATGTGTATCTAGGTGATGATGAGACATACCCGGTAATTGTTGCTTCAGAATTGCAGGGTACTGAGGAAGAAAGGCTCATTGGGGTTCTACAGAAACATAAGTCAGCTATAGGATGGTCAATTGAAGATATCAAGGGAATTAGTCCAACAGTTTGCATGCACAAGATTTTTCTCGAAGAAGAGTCTAGACCGTCAAGAGAAGCCCAGAGGAGATTGAATCCGATAATGAAAGAGGTAGTGAAGAAAGAGGTCCTGAAACTTTTACAAGTGGGGATAATTTATCCTATATCAGACAGTAAGTGGGTCAGCCCGATTCACGTGGTTCCTAAGAAATCAGGTATTACCGTGGTTTGCAATGAGCAGAATGAGTTGGTTCCACAGAGGCTTCAGACAGGATGGAGGGTGCGTATCGATTACAGGAAGCTGAACACTGCTACTAGAAAAGACCACTTTCCTCTTCCATTCATAGATCAGATGCTCGAGCGATTGGCAGGGCACAGTCACTATTGTTTCCTCGACGGGTACTCAGGTTACAATCAGATAGCTATCGCACCAGAAGATCAAGAAAAAACTACTTTCACTTGTCCATTTGGGACGTTCGCATACAGAAGGATGCCATTCGGTCTCTGCAATGCACCAGGTACTTTTCAGAGGTGTATGATGTCAATATTTTCAGATATGTTAGAAGAGATCATTGAGGTATTCATGGATGACTTCTCAGTGTTTGGGGATTCATTTGATTTGTGTTTGCACAACCTTACCTTAGTCCTTAAGAGATGCGAGGAGAACAATTTGGTGTTGAACTGGGAAAAGTGTCACTTCATGGTACAACAAGGGATAGTTCTGGGACATGTGATTTCAAGAAGAGGAATTGAAGTGGACAAAGCTAAGGTGGAGGTGATCAGTAGTTTACAGCCTCCAAAATCTGTGAAAGATGTACGGTCTTTTCTTGGGCATGCGGGTTTTTATAGAAGATTTATAAAGGATTTTTCGAAGATAACAAGGCCCTTATGTTTGCTTCTACAAAAAGAAACTGAGTTTGAGGTGACTGAAGAGTGCATGGTGGCTTTTAACACTTTGAAGAGTGCATTGACTACCGCACCAGTAATAATTCCACCTAATTGGGAATTGCCCTTTGAATTGATGTGTGACGCTTCGGATTATGCTATCGGAGCAGTTTTGGGGCAGCGAGTAGATAAGGTTCCGCACGTAATATACTATGCTTCTCGAACCTTAAATGACGCTCAATTGAACTACTCAACAACTGAGAAGGAGCTCCTCGCAGTAGTTTTTACGTTGGAGAAATTCCGAACTTACTTGGTGGGCGCCAAAGTCATTGTATATTCGGATCATGCAGCCCTTCGTCATCTTCTTCAGAAAAAGGATGCCAAACCTAGATTGATTCGGTGGATCCTCCTGCTACAAGAATTTGACTTGGAGATACGAGACAAGAAAGGTAGTGAGAACATGGTTGCTGATCATCTAAGCAGGTTAGTACAGGTAAACCCGGACGAGGTAGACATATTGCCATTGCATGAGAAGTTTCCGGATGAACAATTGTTGGCTGTTATGGATAGTGAACCATGGTATGCTGATCTGGTTAACTATTTGGTAAGTGGGGTAATTCCAGAGGATTTGAACTCGCAAGGAAGAAAAAGGTTCGTTACAAAAGCGAAAAAATACTTTTGGGATGACCCTCATTTGTACACTCATGGTCCTGATTCTGTGATAAGAAGATGTGTTCCTGAGTCAGAACAGATAGACGTTCTGAAATTTTGTCACGAGCTGCAATGTGGAGGACATTTTGGTGCAAGAAAAACAGCTTTGAAGGTGTTGCAATCTGGATTCTTCTGGGAATCGTTATATAAAGATACAGTCCGGTTTTGTTTGGCATGCGATAGATGCCAACGTACGGGGAGCATAAGTAAGCGAAATGAGATGCCCTTATCTGGAGATTTGATAATAGAGCTTTTTGATGTCTGGGGCATAGATTTCATGGGACCATTCCCACCATCTTGTGGTTATAGTTACATCTTGGTAGCAGTTGATTATGTGTCAAAATGGGTAGAAAGCAAAGGCCACAAGGAATAATGATGGTCGAACTGTGGTGAAATTTGTGAGGGAGACGATATTTGCAAGATTCGGGACCCCTAGAGCTATCATTAGCGATGGAGGTACGCATTTTTGCAACAGATCCTTTGCTGCACTTTTGAAGAAGTATGGTGTAAGGCATAAGGTTGCTACACCATATCACCCACAGACTTCAGGACAGGTTGAGGTCAGCAACAGACAAATCAAGAGTATCCTAGAGAAGACTGTCAATTCCACTCGAAAGGATTGGGCGTTGAAATTAGATGATGCATTGTGGGCCTACAGGACAGCTTTCAAGACACCTATTGGGATGAGTCCATATAGGTTGGTCTTTGGGAAGGCGTGTCACCTTCCAGTAGAACTCGAGCATAGAGCCTTATGGGCAGTCAGGAAGTTGAACTTTGATTATGACAAGGCCGGTGAGGAGAGGAAACTTCAGCTGTGTGAACTTGAGGAATTTCGCTTGGAAGCGTATGAGAGTGCAAAACTATACAAGGAAAAAACTAAGTTGATACATGACAAGATGATAGTGCATAAAGACCTTCGTCCCGGTATGCAAGTGCTGGTGTTCAACTCCCGGCTGAAGCTGTTTCCCGGTAAGTTGAAGTCTAGGTGGTTTGGACCATTCAGGGTCACACAAGTTTTTCCCCATGGAGCTGTAGAAGTGCAAAACGAGCAGAATGGCAACATGTTCAAGGTAAATGGGCATCGGGTTAAGCCTTACATTAAGGATCTCGGAGCTGTCGTGCGATTGGAGGATTCCGTGCTTACAGAGCCGTAGAGCTCTCACACGTCTTGCCTAGACGCTAAATAAAGCGCTTGGTGGGAGGCAACCCACCTAGGTAACATTGTTTTTTCTCTTTCATTTATTTTCTTTAGATTAATTTGAGTCAGTAATTAGTGTGAGTCGTCTGTTTAGTGAAGAGTATTATTCAATCCAGGTTTGGGGGAATCGAGATTTCCAGTTGTGTTGAGCTGTGTGCAGATATGTTTTATGTGTGTGTTGTTTGCCTTGATCATAACAGGTAGAACTGCACGAACAAGGGAATTAGCGCTCAACATGCCGCTCAATAGGCAGCCATGCCTGAGCCGCGGTACACTCAACGCTGCAACACTGGAATAGCTCGCCACCTAGACCGCTCAAGTGGCGTTGTGCATGGCCGGCGGTAAGTCAAGACCTGATGCTTGAGGAGTTTGACGCACCATGGACCGCTCAAGATGCACATGCACGAGCCGCGGTACGAGCAACTTCACCAACACTGGAATGGCTCGTGCAGGAGACCGCTCAAGAGGATCTCGATGGAATAGGGCCTGTCATTTTTTTTAACATTTACCGTGGCCCATGCAGCTGAAGAGGAACATGCAGGGGCAGCGGTTACACAAGCGTGAGTCCACTGTTTTGGCTCGCTCAATAGACCGCCCAAGATGGCAGCTGCACAAGCCGCGGCCAAAATTCAAAGGATCCACTGGTTTGGCTCGCTCACTAGGCCGCTCAAGTGGCGCGTACCTGACCAACGGTACGCCCGGCGGTCACTTACGCAAACGGTGCGTTTTGGACCTCAGGTAAGTATTTTTTTTCCCCCTTTACCGCTGACCGGACCGCTGCCCATGCAGCGTGTCTCGTCAGCGGTTGGTCAAAAGTTGCCCTACACTATATAAAAAGGGGCGTGCAGTTGTGGGTCTCATTTGACCCACAAACGGCTGCAGTTTTTTTTTTCTCTTCCTCTTCTTTCTTTTCTTTTCTCTCAATTGCTCTCCATAGTTTCTACTCTCTTCAAATTTCGACTACAAGGTATGCTTCCTCTTCTCTCTTCTATTTTACTTTCATGGCATTAACTTATGAAGTTTTGATTTTACAATGTGGTATGAAGAGATTGAGAGTTTTGCATGCTCAAATTCGGATTCTATGTCTTAATCAACAATGGGCATTGTTCAAATTGATCTATTTAGCATGATTAAGTTTATTGGGTTGTGATTTTCACTTGGTATATAAGGAATTCCGAAAATTGTTGTTCTTAGGAGAGTTTGAATGTCTTTGCTTGAATAATGGTTGCCATACTTGATTTTGAGGAATATATTTGATTTATTTGGATTTGCATGTGAGTTATTTGGACTTGCAGGTGATTTATTTGGCCTTGCATGTGATTTATATGGTAGTATAAAAATATTGGGAACTGAATTTTGAAACGAAGTGCTGCCGAATTTTTGGTAGAAATTTGTGTGTAATTGTTGGTTTGTGTTATCTGCAGATGGCAAGGACTGCTATAGGGAAGCGTCCTCGGGTCGGTACATCCGATAAGGGAAAACAAAAGGCATTGCCAAAACAAGCACAACACAAGGACTTTAAGAGCCGGTTCAGCAATTTCCTCAGGCGACCTTGGATTATTGAGAGGGGAATTGATGTTGAGAGTTTGGCACAGACACCTGTTCCACAGATGGTTACAGACCGCGGATGGGGTGGATATGTTGCACGCCCACCAAGGCCGAACAGGGGGATTGTTACAGAGTATTATGCTAGTGCTGTACCAGGGAGACTGTTGGTTGGAGAACCAGTTTTAGTGCAGGGTGTTGAGGTTCATATAACTCCGGAGGCTATTAATCAGTATTTTGACGCTCCGGAGGTGGCTATCAGTAACGGTCGAGGGATAGAGTATATTGCAGATCTTGACCCCTATAGAGGACGAGTGGCTGCAGGCCTTAGGATGGATGGACAGGCGGAATGGGGTACGTTAGTGAAGCTGTACCAGCGCGACACGCATGCCGATGTTGCCTTTTGGAACCTTTTCCTGACATACTCACTAATGCCATCCCAGCACCGTTCTGAGATTTTTTATGACCAGGCCCGTGTGTTGCTACGTTTGAGGTCAGGTGGCCCTATCAATATTGGACGGGTGATTTTCAATGCCATTCAAGACGCCAGTGCACACGATGACCAGTCCATGGTTTTTCCGTGTTTGATCACTGCTTTCTGTAGACAGGCAGGTATTGATGTGAGTGCAGGGTTAGAGAACCATGACCCGAGTATGATGAACTTGACGAACTGGAACCAGCAGTTAGTCCTGAGGGGCCTTCCTCCTATTGGGAATTATGGGGAGAGAAGACGTCGCAGAGAGGAGCGAGAGGCAAGAGAGGCTGAGGCAGCTGCACTTTTACAAGACCAGCCTCAAGAGGCACCACAGGCTCCTCAGATAGGCGGAGCTCAGCCAGGAGGTGATCCATTTACCACTCTTTTGCAGGCTATGCAGACGCATATGGATTTGCGCTTCACGCAGTTAGAGGGTCGATTCGATACTCGATTTGACACTATCGAGGCTAACATAGAGGAGCTGCGTGGGATGCTGACTAGCCGGTTTTCTGTGGCTAGTGGGAGTGGAGTGCCATTTCAGCCCCCTATGCCTGACCAGGATCCTTTTGCAGCCAGTGGATCAGGTATCGAGCCGCAGGATTTTGACCAGCGGACCCCGATTGTGAACTTTGATGATGAGCAGCAGATGCAGGATGACACGATAGACTCCGATCAGGGAACCGAGATCTTACAGCTCTCCGATGAGGATGGAGGAGATTAGCAGGCTATGAATTTTTTTTTCCTTTTTCTTTTTGAACTTTTATTTGCTTTTGTTTTCTCTTTTGTTTTTCTTGCCTGTCTTTTCTTGCTTGTCAACATTGAGGACACTGTTGAGTTTAGGTTTGGGGGTATGTTGAGTCTTGGGTCAGGGTCATGTTTTTCAGTGTTTTAGAGTCTGTCGTTCCTGCAATAACCTTGATGAGATATTTTGGTATTTGACTTTGAAATGATATGCTTAAATCATTGGGTTTAAACTAACATCTTGCCACTTAGAGTATTGCATTGCATTTTCAAAATTTATGACATGCTCTGGATGTGATAGTGGATAGGATGCCTAGTTGGATTGCCATGATTAATAGTGGAGACTACCCTGTGAGTTCACTAAGCCAAAGTGCGTACATAAATGACATATATGAGGGATTATTTTGTTTCTACTCTTTAAACACTCAATAGGTTCTTAGCATTAGATTTGATCTCTATAGGTTGAACATTGAGCATTATAGAGCATTCATCATAAAAGATTTTCACATGTAATCTTTGATCTTGAGTAAGTCGAACCAATGGAAGTGATGTTAGACTATGTGTGCATGAACTAATTAAAAGGCCTGTAATATTTCCTACCTATGTGTGTGTGCTCCATAGCCCTGTTTGAAGCCAAACACTGATTGCCTTTTCTTTCTTACCACATTTACTGTAACCCATGTAAGCCATATTATAGCCATACCTGTTAACTTGGGATCATGCTTTGAGATGGTGAAGAAGGTTGAAGAGTTCGCATAAGAATTTGTGCGAAAGTGATACGAATCAATGAAGAATGAGCTGCATTCAATCCAAATGTAAGAGGCAAGGTTGTAGTCTATTTTTTTTTTTTTGTTAAAAAAAAAAAAAAAAAAAAAAAAAAAAAAAAAAAAAAAAAAAGAGAAAAAGAAAGTTGTTCCACCAAAATGAATGGTGAGTTGTGTTTGCCAGAAAAAGAATCTAAGGAACACAACATGTCAAAGGACTTAAGTGTTGTATCTACTCTCGAAGGAGTGGGCAAAAGTGAATGGTGAATTAAGGGGACAGCAATGAATGGTAAGTGGCATTATTCCACTTGCAAAGGAAGTCAATGAAGACCTAAGAGCTTGTGCCAAGCAGTAAAGGTAATTGAAGACTCTCACTGAATGATCCTAGGGTTTTGAACTCCTACATCCCGTTCCTTGCTAACCTTCACCCAATAGCCCCATTACAACCTAATGAAAAGTCTAAATTGATCCGCTGGTTATCCTTGCTATGAAAGTAGAAGTGTATGTGTGTTTATCTTGCTCATAATGATTCGATTCTTTTCATGAGATCTTTGCATTCAAATCAAGCGTTCTTTCAATGACATATTCATATGCGATAATAATTTGAAATTTCTTGTGCATAACTTCTTTCGCATATGCTTGATGAGTTTATTTGCCTAGGTTCTGTGAGAAATATGAGCGATATCTGGTGAGGTTTAGAGTCAAGGCGAATTACATCTATGGCGTTCGGCAAAGTGTTCTTGATGCTAGAATATCTGGAGTTTGGGCTTTTCATCTAAACTAAGCAATGCATTCAAATTTGTGACATAATGTTAGTCTTTACCTATTGGCTTCTGCATGCATTGTTTCTATCTGAGCATTAATCGATTGCATCTCGAATGATTGGTTTTGTGGGATATGTTTGTGGGTGTCATAGCTGAGAACCCTCAGGAGACAACACTCCTCCTACTAGGGACACCTAGAGGTTTAAAGGCTTGTAGCATATGCTCAATGCTATCGCGTTCCCTGCGAAAGTGGCTTATTAGGATTTAGTTTTTCAGTTTAGGAATGTTTGGTTTTGCTCGAGGACTAGCAAAAGATAGGTTTGGGGGTATTTGATCAGTCTATTTCTATGCTTATATTTTGCCCTTTTTGCTTATGTTTATGCTTGTTCATTGGGTCTTTTTGGTGGGTTGATGTGTTTGTTGAGTCTTTGCAGGTCTCTTACCATAGAAATGTTGATCGGATCGTATTCTGGAGATGATAGAGTCAAATGATGCAGAAAGGGCATTTTTCTCCCATTTTCCGCGGCCCATGCCGCCCATCAGGCAGGTGCACCGCCGGCGGTGCAACAGGCGCCAATGATATTGCCTTTTCCGCCGGCCATGCCGCTCAAGAGGCAAGTGCCTACTAAGCGGCACGCCAGGCGATCCATTCCAGTGTGTGGAGGTTACTTTTTCCGCTGCCCATGCAAGTGCCTACCCAGCGGCACGTTGAGCGGTGGACCGCCTCCTCGTCTTCTCGTCACTGCAGAAGACTTATAAAAAGAAGGGAATAAGAGAAAATAAGGGTTCGACATATAGACAGACAGAGAGAGTTTTTAAGACCACCATTCTTTGATTCTTTTCATTCATTCCATCAGAGGAGATTACTTGGAGCAGGAAGACGACGGAGATCGCAAGTCAGAAACATCACACCATAATGGGTTCTATCTTCATCTCTTCTATATTTTTGTTCTCTCCATTGATGTGTAACTAAACCTTTATTAGGGGATTGATGTAACCAATTTTGGACAACTCTATGTAATCAATTAGTCTATCTTTTTGTTAATCAATTGGGTTTTAGTCTTGTCTATTGAATTAATTGCTCTATATTATTGATTCGTATTATTTTGTGGCCTCAATTGATATGAGTTTGTGATTTAGTTTATCTTTGAGATTAGGGTTTGGATGTGAATGGCCTTTCCATTTGAATCACAATCATAAGCTTAATAGACTTGAAAATTAATGTTTGCATGGCCTTGTGGCATTGATTTGGCTTAGAGTTTTGTTCATAGGGATTTCATTACTATCACTTGACACATGGCCTTTGTGCGAGTGGTGGGAAGGAGATTCGTTCTTAATTGTTTATCAAAACAAGCCCTAAACTTTATTGAAGTGTTTATTGAGACTAATTGAGAGCATTGAGTGTCTAAGAGAGGTGCATCGATTCCCTAGTTTCTCCCCATATATTCATTCTTTGATTTGTTTATTAGTTGATTTGATTTTTAGTTCAAATAGTCATAATTTAGATTAATCCTAGAGTTAAACAATCTTTCCAAAGAAAAGCATTATGCAATTTAGTTTTCGCATTTAGAGTCACCTTTGCTAGATTAATTGGTTTTAACTGATAAAATCGCCGATCCCAGTGAACGAACTTTCTTAATAAATTGAACACAGAATTTACTGCATCACAAGTCAACAACAAATAGAAGTGAGTAAAAGAGGAGGAATACGAAATCATGCATATAAACCAAGGCGCTACTTACGTAGGAAGCATTGTTAAAAAAATTACAGAGCCGGTCGGATACGGTCCCGGTCCTGAAATGACTCCAACGATCCTCCCCAATGTAAGCCTGGCCTGAAGCCATGGCCCTTAGCATGATCTCGGGGGTAGGATCATCAGTCCGAGGGGAGGAACCCAAACCACCGGCGCTGGTTTCAGGGAGCTCAGCAGACGAGGTCGCCCGAGGAAAGTCAGTTGAGCCTCCAACGCTATCTTTGATCTGGTCTGCTGGAGGGGTCACACTCGCATCTTTTCCAGCACCACCCTCACCCTCACCTTCATAATCCGAAGACGAATAGACATAGGCAACTACTCAGGGGATCTTGGGGTAAGGGCGACTAGAAGAAAACGAGGCCTTCCTCTTTCCAGACTGCCCAACTTCAACATTGCCCTCTCCGTGAGTAGGAGTTGGATTAACGAGAGTTAGAATCTCCGGCGCCAGTCGCTGGTCCTCCGAAGATGGTGTTAATTGCTCCTTCATCCTCGGCTTTCTTGGGACTAAGCTTTCTTGCCCGTCTATCCTGTCGGCTATCCTTCTGTCTATCTGTCCTGTCCACCTTTTTGAAAACTATGTCTTTCAAATGCCCTTCCCTAATGAGGGTTTTGATGTGATCCCTTAGCTGAAAACACTTGGATGTCTCGTGCCTATTCTCCTTGTGGAAACGACAATATTTGGTGGTGTCCCTCCGAGCGTATGTTGACTGCTTAGGCGGTTCTTTAGACATGTTCTTCTCTTCTAGGATTGCCAGGACTTCTTCTTGATCTTTCTTCAATGGGGTATAATTCGTATATCTGCCCTGGAACCTCTGCCGCGGTTGATCGGTTTTTGGGTCATATGCTCGTCGTCCATCCCGACCATCCTGCGTTTTATTCTTCTGTTTGTCACCTTTGGTATCGGGTACCTTTGTCTGGTCTTTGGTTTTGGATCCCTCCGGGCGACCGCCATGCACGAAGTAACCTCCTGTGGCAATTTCCTCCTCTTCGGCCAGGGCGTAACCCCCTGCCATGTCCATCATATCGGCATAGCTGGTTAGTCGGGCTCTTCTGAGGTCAAAGGATAATTGGCCGTTCTGAAGGTTGTTGATGAACGCGGCAATTATTGCTTCGTCATTTGCACTCCCAATTTCGGACACTTCCTGACCGAACCTCCCCAGATATCTCTTCAGCGACTCTTTTTTTCCCTGTTTGAGTTGGGATAAGTGAGCCACTGATTTTTTCCTGTGTACATTACAGAGGAACTACCTGGAGAAGGCTTTGCTCAGCTCGCCGAAGCTGCTTATGCTTGCTGCTGGCAATCTACCAAACCACCGGGAGCCTAGATCCCCAAGAGTCTGGGGAAAATTCAAACATAGCAGTGCGTCATTGTGGACATATTGCGCCATAGCGCTCCTGTACCTCCGGACGTGTTCTTTTGGATCGGTATCTTTCTTGAACAGCTCAATGTGGGGCATCCTGAATCCCTCCGGGAAAGGCATCCTCAGAACCCCATTGGTGAAAAGGCTTCCGGATTCATCATCTGACAGCTCGTTACGCCCATATCGCCTGACTAAAGCATCCATTTATCGACGATTATTCTGAACTTCCCGGGTCAGACTCTGTATGAGTATGTCTCTGTCTCCTTCAGGTTCCCCTATCGCATTGAAGTTTTGACTTATGGTCAGTTTTTGGCCCCTTTCCTCCGGATTCAACTCTCTACGATCTCGGTTTAGGCCATGCAGCCGGACTGTGCCCCTTTGGCGCTTGCGATGATGATTCTGCTCACTTTCTTCCGAGGAGGATGACCGGTCTCTCTGGTGACTGCGCCTCCTAGGGTGGTCTCGATCCCCAGCTATCCGATCTTGATCGTACCCTTTGTCAGAATCATTCCCCTTTCTATGCTCCCTACTTCTCCTGGCCACTCTTTCAGATAACATCTCTGGTCTGCCTGTAGGATCTCGTCTTGCCTTTAGGGGTGCATCAGGCGTTGGTATCACCACTGCAAAACGTAATCTTGCCGTCTGCTGGTTTGGGGTGGACAGATTGTGAGGCGACATCAAACCTTCCGTGGCAGAAAGGTCAATTCCTTGCCTTGCTGCGTCTGATATAAGTTGTTGCAGGGAAGCGCGGAGTCGTTGCGCGATTTCTTCATTAGTTGTAGGGAAACGTTGAATACCAGCCAGGGCGGCTGACTGGTCTACCGTCGTTAGGGTTGCATCTGCAGTATTGAGCACGGTGTCATCTTCCAGCTCGTTACTTGGCATGCTTTGACTGTACCTGGAATCGCTACCATCTCCTTCGCCAGCCATTGTTGCCACAAATTTTCGGGTCCCCCTCATTCTAACGCCAATTGTTGATGGTGATTTTTGATGGTCACCAAGTCAATGATTTATTTTCGAATTGCTGTAGTTTATGAACAAGAACGATTAAAAATCAAGAAGAAATAACAAGCAATTACGTGGTAAAACTCCAAGGGTTGGAGAAACGTCCACGGGTTGTTGCCTTAGCAACGAAGCCAAATTCACTATGAAGAATGGTTACAAGAATATTATACTATAATCTCTCTCTCTCTATTTTTTCACGTACCCCCTGTTTGTGTATAGAGGGGGTATTTATACATGTTGTTTTTAGGGTTTTAGGGTGACCGCTAGGGTTTATTGTTGTGGTGCCCAAGTCTCAAGCGGTTTCCTAGTCCTAATTAGATTATGTTTCCTCTTTTGGCTGAATCCAATTCTGGACGAGATTCTTTCTCCTTTATTCACGGGAGAACTGCTTGTTTCCTTATTAAACTCTAATGGTCCACACCGTTGCTTATCGTGGATGTGCTGGTCGCTGATTGTGTTTGGCATATGAATGCTGGTGACTGTCTCATTGATTCCCTAGTGTGCCCGAGTGTGCCCGAGTGAGATTTGTTGCCCGAGCTGATCGTCTTTGTTTGTGGTCGGACTACCTACTCTTTTTCCGAGTAGGTTATCGTGGGGGGTTTCTGCTCCATAAGTTGACTTATCTTGACTCCTGCTTTCTTGGCCTTTCGTGCTGATGACGTGTCCTTCACCACTAATTTTTACCTATAACAATAGGCTTTAAATACATTGACCCTTGCAAGGTACAGTAAATGGAAGATAAAGAGAAAATTCACTAATTTTTATTCAATGATCAATTAACTGCCTCTAAAGGCTACAATAGCTCTTATTTATACTTAAAAAGAAACCTATTTAACAAAAAAAAAAAGATTAAATTTAATAAAATCAAGTCATAAAATAATTTATTACCTGGTTATAATAAATAGAAATAAAATAATATATATTAATTACAGAAATATTTTTAAAATCTAAAATGTTAAAAAATATCTCAAAATTCCATGAGAGTAAACAGCAAATTATGATTAGGTTTGATACTTTGATGTGATACATCACTCATTTACGTGGGTTGTCCATCCAACTTAGACTTTCTATATATTATTCTTTTTTTTTTTTTATGTATAACCACTACCGGGACCAACGACAATAGACTCTACAAGCACAGTCCGGAATACAGCTACTCTCACAAATGGAGAGAGGAGAGCTCCCAGAACCGGGAGAGGGCAACCCACACCTAGGATTTAAAGGCCAAGATGGGACAAAGAATATATAAACAAATATATGCACTCACATGGCTTTGAACCATGGTGGTGGAGGCTCCCAGGGAGCGTCCAGCCACATTGGCAAGAGGCCAAGTGTGTGACTTTCTATATATTATTCATGCTTAACTTTGACAAGCAAAATCATCATTATAGTAATAATCAAGAAGGATATTCCAATACCATTTTGAGATAGTGGATTTATTTTGTTTCAAATCCAACCACCAGTAATATAATATCAATAAATTGATATTTACGGAATACCCAAAAAGCAAATACCATCTTAGTTGATCATAATATAATAATACATCTTAACTAAGACACCATTTTTATTAGGGTTAATTGCAATAACTTACCCTGACGTTTTATAATACCACAGTTATATTGAACTTTTCCATTAATTACAAGAAGATAACTTTGACTAACAATTGCCTATCACTAACAAATAAAATGACCATATGGTCCTTCCTTTAATGTTTTTATTTATTTATTTTTTTTTTTATAAATTTTTACGTTGTTTTAGTTATATATATATATATATTCACTTTATTAAAATATTGGAGAGGAGATCTTTGAATTTTTTTTTGTTTCTTTTTTAATTCTTACATTATTTTAGTTTATATTTATTAACAATTTTATACTTTTTTTTTTAAATTATAAGTTTATTTATTATTTAATAGTTTTTAAAAAGAAATTATATAGTAGTTTAAAATTGATTATTTTAAGAGCTAAGAGATATTTTCAAATAAAATGTAGGGGTATTTTTGACTTTTTCTACAGAAACCTCAGTCAACAGTTAAGTTGGATGGAAGTCAAACTGGTCAAGGGTATGTTTTTGTAATATTTAGCAAAAGTACAATATAGTTGTTATATTGCAAAACGTCAGGGTATGTTATTGCAATTAACCCATTTTATTATTATTAATTCTCAAATGTTACCCTTTTGTTGTTAATTATCACATTATTACCTACTTGATTTCAATCCATCATTTACTTGGCCCATCCCATCAATCATCACTGTTTTACTAGAAACATTAAAAAATAGGGCCAATTGCACAAACATCCCTCGAGGTTTAATGAAATTGCACAGATATGGCAGTTTTTACCATATACACACAAAGTTCCCTCAATATTTGAAAATTGTTGCACAAACATCCCCTGCCGTTAAATGAATCCGTTAGTCAATGGTCAAAAGTGTAAAAAGTCTAAAATACCCTTTATTTTTATTTTAAATAAACTAAAAAATTAAAATAAAATAAATAAAATAAATAAATTAAAAAAAAATTTAGATAACATGAATGTATCTTAAATCTAAAACCTAGAAAAAAAATTCATCTTTACAAATAAAATAAAATAGTTTTTTAAACAATTTAATAATAAATAAATTTTAAATTTTAAATTTATTTAAAATCAAGGGGGAATTGCACAAAGTAATTTTTATTTTTTTTGAAGATGATTTTTTTTTCCAACTTTCTGATTTAAGATACATTCATATTTTCTAAAATATTTTTAATATTTTTTATCTTATTTTTGAATTTTTAATTTTGTTTAAAATAAAAATATAGGGTATTTTGGACTTTTTACACGTTTGACCATTGACTAACGGATCCATCTAACTGTAGGGGGTGATTGTGAAACAATTTTCAAATGTTGAGGGAAGTTTATGCGTATATGGTTAAAACTGTCATATTCGTGCAATTTTATCAAACCTCGGGGGATGTTTGTGCAATTCCCCCTAAAAAATACAATCATGGTCAAAATTCAAAGGAAAAGCATGGACTCTTCGTTTACTTTGTTAACCAGTAGCAGATTGTGACCTCTTTGCATGCACTATAAGAAAACTTGACATTTACGAGCTTTGAAAAATATCGCAAAACCCCTTTTACGGCATTTAGTAAATGTCATTATGAAAGATGTCGCAAAAAACTGTCAATCTATTGCAACATGTCACTAATGCCGCAAAAAATGCCACAATTTTTTTTTTGGGGGCTACCAAAAAATGCTGCTTAAAATGCATTTTGGAGCGGCCTAAAAATGCTGTAAAAAACTTATGTCAGGGAAGTCAAAAAATGCCATATAAAAAGGAGTTTTGTAGCCAAAAAAAATGCTGTATAAAAATGAGTTTTGAGGCAAAAAAAAGTCTCAAATGTAGAAACTATTCCATATGAAAAGATTATTAAATTGAACAAAAATAGAGAAGCTAAATAAAACATGTCATTGGCTCATTACAATAACATTAAATTGAAAAAAATTAATATAACCAAGATTATCATTTTACAAATTCTACTACCAAATATGATATTACATAATATGATTTTACATAGCTTACTACTATATAAACATAAATAGATCTAATCTAAAATAACATAACTTTAAGCCACACAATAAAACTTCTAACTAATTGTCAGCCGATGAAACTGTCAAGTAGAGCCTTCATGTGGTCTCCACTCCATGGACTTCAAACTTTCCATCTCAATATCAAGTCATAGGCAGAAATGCTTTTTAAAATAGTATTTTTTGTCAAACCTATAGGGAACACACCAAGTGAATAAATAATGTAAGACATTTTAACAGCTAAGTAACTAACAAACTTAAATCTATCCAGGAGTAAAAATAATAATTAATCATACCTCTTCAGGACAAGTATTTTCAGTTGGCCTTACACGTTTTCTACAAACAACACCTTTCGCTCTACTTTACATGGTAGACCATAAAATTGAATAGTCAAAAATATTCAAAAACATTGTAACAGATAAACCATAAAAATATAAAATAATAATAATAATATATAACAGTTTAATTGCTATTACATGGTAGAGCATCCACAAGTGCTACTGAAAGTGTGTGCAAAGTGTGTGCGACTGCAACTCCAATATCTCTTACACTTGCAAGCCAAGACTATTCTCTTAGAAACAAATATTAACCAAATTGAATAGAATGTTGAATAATGCAAAGATATACATAGTGTTTGTGATAAAAACTTTGAATAAGCAAAAAGAATCACAACTTCATGTAATACCAATTCTAAATCGAAGACATGATAAGTTAAAGAATATATTAAGCATAATCAAAATTATATAAAAGTAGCACGAAAATATAAGATGAGAACCTTGCTGATGTAAGCTATCCAGTTGATTAATGTCAAACTTATTGGAATCAGCCTTGGAAATCTCCTCTCTTTCAT
The DNA here is from genome assembly GCA_030490815.1 of Acer saccharum. Lineage (NCBI taxonomy): Eukaryota > Viridiplantae > Streptophyta > Magnoliopsida > Sapindales > Sapindaceae > Acer > Acer saccharum. The sequence goes on along the minus strand of CM059868.1, from coordinate 55,148,767 downwards.
CTGCAAGAAGCAGAGTATATTTGTCACATCTCCACATCTCTTTGTATTTTTATCCATGATGCCGAATTGCACTAATAAAACTACCCAGATTCAAATTTTATTCGAAAATCATTTTTGACATTAATCTCAAGCATTAGATCAACTTATAAGAAAATTGGGCTGGATTGGCAGGTCTGGTTATCAATTCTTTTCAGTAAACTAAAAAGTATATATTAACGGTAGTTGTTGTTAGTACAGTACTTAGTTTAAATCACAGACACCTTACCTGTTGAGGATACTGTGGGTAGCCTGCATATGCACCATGTGCATCAGCCCCATAAGCATAGGGATCATAGCCTTGTCCATAACCATAGTAGGCATTCCATTGACTTTGATCTACTTGAGCTAGCTCCCGAGCTACCAGATACGTCCTAAAATAAATCAATGTTTTATTAACAAAAATCTGCAAGAGAAAAAAGATACAAGAGAAAGAGATGAAATTGCAAGTCTTTTTACCAGTTTCTAAAATTTTGAGATCCTTAAGTTTTGGTGCATTTGAGTTCTCTCTCTCGTTGAAGAATCCAACTTACATGTTACTAGGAAGTGGGAACACATAATAACTACGATCAATTGATACTATTTTAAGAAAAAGAAAGCAATATGAGGCAAATTATGAGCAGGTGTTTCAGAAATTGTACAGCGTCCAAAGTATAAAATTATATAAGATGATACTAGAAAACAACATAATATGCAGATGCATAAATATGGGAAGCAGAACTTTTGGCATTACAATATTTAGTATTGTCCTAAATCCAGAAATGTCTCAGCTAAAAAATGTTTTAGTAGACCAGTCACTTCAAGGAAAAAGTGATATATTTTTATATACCTGGTTTTTTGTTTAATTGTAGTGATAATGAACACAAATGTACCACTGCCAGCTACTAAAATGGGTCACACTATAGGTAGTGAGCAATTCTTTTTGAGCACTTTCTCTGGTGGACTCTTTTGTTTACAGGTATAAGATTATAATCAAATGAATCCACAATAATTATTGAACATTCAAAATCACCATACTTATAGATGATTTATTAAAAAAAAGGGGGGAAAACAAAACCAAATTGAAAAACCAAGTATTGCACATAGTAAATAAAGCCAAAAAAAAAAAAAAAAAAAAAAAAGCTCACATCTTTAATATCAAAACCGAGATGACGAATTGCATTTCTCACACTACGAACATTTCCAGCTCCATAATCAAGCAGAGTCGCAACTGCACATACAAAAAAAAACGAAAAACAAATACAAAAGCAAAATTTCTATCAAAACACAATCAACAAAAACAGAGTAAAATACAAGTAGAGAGAAAATGAGTGAGAAAGAGGACCGGAAGGTTCTGAGGAAGCAGAGGAGGCACGAAGAAAGAGAGAGAGAGAGAGCTTTGTGCGATTTCAATTTGACTCGACTGCGTTGTCTGTAGAAGTCGCTATTGCAAAGAAAAAGAAGCGATGAAGTTGACGACAATGACTACATCCAAGGTAGATTGACCGTTTATGATTTCCGATGTAAACGGCGCCGCCTAGTGAACGACGAGGTTGTTCGAGAACGGCTGGACTGCGATGGTAGTGATGGCAGCAATGGCATCTATGCAAAGAGCTGAGACGATCTACCACTACGAGAATAGAGTAACGACGTTACGAAAATTGAAGAATCAAAGACCTGAGAAATCAGAGATTGAGAGAAAGTTGGGAGAGAACCAGCAGAAATTGAAAAATCGGAGATAAATTTTTAGGGCTGTGGAGAGAAACGAACAGGGTACAATTGGGGGAAAAGTTATAAAATTATTAAGTACAAATGCACCCCCGCACAATAAGCAAAATAAGAAACGATTGATAACTTTTATTTAGAGATTTTGTCATTACAGATTTTACAGCATTTTAAAAACCTATAAAAAATTATGTCCAAACATCTTTTGGAGCATTTTCCATAACAAATGCTGTAATTACGGCATTTAATAAAAAATGCTGTAAAAAGTCAATATTGTTGTAGTGATGTAATGGCATAAATTCATAAAAATGGTAACTAAGACCAAGAACAACCAGATAATTACTAGCTAATTGTCCTGGTTTTTCATATCTTCAAATTATCTACTGCTCAACTACAATCTCGTATTGTAAAATCAATAGCTTTGTTGAACAGACTACATTTTTATCCTTTATTGAACATTAATTTGCTGAACTACAGGACCCTATTTACTTGCATGTGAACAAAATGTACAACAACTAACAAGGAAGCAACTGGTCTGTAATGCAAAAGACCATAACTGTCACCATCCTTGTCAAGATTCACACTGCAGGCAATATAACCTAATCCTGAAGCAAGGTGTTCAAGGATGCTAATTCAATGTTAGATTAATATAAACAGGCATCATGACAATGAAATTTTGTCAGGAAGGAACAAATAACGGAAGCGTGAATCGAAGGTGAGAATGCCACAATTGCGAGAGCCGAGAAGGCTTTGCCGCCTTTTTGATACGCATTGCTCGACAAAGGCAGCTTGAAGTGGTGGAAGGTAATGAGATATCCATACAGCCAAATTTGCATCATCCACAAAGCCCTTAGCAAAGCAGTGAAGCATTTTCGGTACCAACAACTTCCCTTTGCTGCTGACCCCAACTGAACCACGAATGAAATCATGCTGTGCTTCTTGAAGCTCCTCCTTCACATTCTTAGCCGTGTAGATTCTCACCTGCATTTTCCATTCGTTAGAATGTCCTTTTAATTTACATTTCTACATATATTTCAAGATTAAAATAACCAAGCAACATTAGCATAAAAATTTCTAAAATTACCGCTGGCGATGAGTACATTCCGCAGCTAAGAGCAAAAGCTACAAGTGGTTCATAGGTATCAATTGCAGACTTCCGTTGCTCCTCTGATACCTTCAACTTGTGAAGGGCAAGAAGCAAAGCCTATAATTATTTTTCATATATTAGAAATCTTAATCAAGAAATAAGACGTAATGAGAAAATAAAGTAGTTACAGATAAAGAACAATTCAAAGAGGATACATACAATTTGAGGTATGTGCAGGGGTGGTTTCATCTTTAGAATTACATACTCAATAGCGGCTGCACTGTAAGAATGCCCCCCAACAGTATATGCTGCCTGAAAGAAATTTAAAATAATAGTGAAAATAATTATTAGAGATACTGCCTAAGCACCAAAACCAATGAACAATTACGTTTTCATTATCCATAGTCTCACAAGTCC